>OZ024865.1:7079511-7194511 GCA_964017155.1 Oasisia sp. SBJ-2009 | reverse complement strand
GTACATGTTGCGTAATTTTGGACCGGGCGACGGTCGTGGGGCGTGGCAGAGACTCGCTGTTCGAGCACGTTTGGCTGTCTGTCGAACGATCATGGGATGTGCCGATTATGTTGCGCCGAGCCGGGTCAAACTCGAAAGGAGCGCATTTAACGTGTTCTAAGCTGATACAGTTCTAAATAATGGTTTAATTTGAAAGAAATGATCTAACTAATAACATTGAAAGTCTTCGAAAAGGCATCGATTGACGGCTTGTCTCTCCGGGTAGATTACCCGGACGTGAATCAGCACCATGACATTTAAGGTGGGTAAAGGCGGAGCAGATCTATATACTCTTTAAGGTGTATACCCAGCCAATACACTGCTAAGGCTCCACTTGGCTCTATGCTCTTTAATTAATTGCAGAATATTTGTTTGACGAATAGAGATTATATTTTAGTTCTAATATATACAATGTTAACACTTCCGTCAGCAAATGTGTTTAACAGTGATTCTCTTTTCAAAGCTTCGGGTTTACTGTTCCAAAGAAATGGATATGCCAATTTTTTTATTTGTTCCACCTTGTTTGGTACTGAGGTAAGACTCCCTACGTACCAACCTGACCTCCCCTATGGGACTCCAGTGTTCCCATAGTCATTTTTCTTGGGATTGTAGCTATAGGCCGTCTCCAGGTATATGAATCTAATTGCCATATCCTCCTGTCCTTCCAGTTTCTTCTCTACTACCTACCTCTGGACAAACATCCCATCCGTTGTTCCTCTTCCTTGTCTAAACTCCACGTGTACGTGTACGTGTACGTGTGTGTCGTATTTACATTCATTGCTTACTTCTATTAGAAAACCTATGTCTATCATCGATCATCTGGTTGTGTTTTACATTTTACCCTGACAGTAAATACACATATGGGGAATAGGTGCTTTTTCTGTGACTGTATTACTCGTTGGAATAGAGGTCTATGCTTCATTCGATCAAGTGTTAGATCAGACGCAGGCTGAATTATTATGCGATGCTTAAATATTTTAAATATCTTGCTTTTACAATTTTGAATTAGTAATGGTTTATGAAAAATAGATATAAAATCAAATTACTTTACTAAACCGTTACGTTGCGGTTTGTGTACGTGACAATCAATTGCTGCACGTGACCTTAGTCAAGCATAACCATTGCCAATAGTATTTATAATGGTAACGTATGGGCGGCATCATATATGCTATATCAAACTGATCCCATTTTGTGTGGACACACCGGTGATATGCAAGAGGTTACGTGACGTGATAATGTTAGTGTACGCTGCGCACGCGTTTGATGATAATATACTATATTTTTGCTCAAAAATCAGTAAGAAACTATATATTATCGGTAATGTCTATGCTAATATAAAGTCTTCTTCGGAAGGAGGGTGCAGATTAATATAAAAAAAAGTAATGTGACGATGACAACATTATACCCACACAACACAATCTCTTACACATAAAAGCACGCTCTTTTTTTCTCCCGTTAGTCTCTCCCCTCAGTCTCCCCTCTCTCCCTCTCCTTCCTTCATCCCTCTCCTTCCCTCCCTCTACCCCCTCACTGCATTATCAGAATAATGTTTGTTAGTGCTAATATCACCCATCTATCTAATCCCTTATATAGAATACCATTATAAAGAAGTGTCTTGGTGATTTGGCGCAGGAATTGTGGAACAAATTATAGTGAACATTCAGGCATCCGGGACATTATGTATTGTTGGAAAGTGTTTAAAGGCATATCTTTTTATTAGACATTTCAATTAATTCAAATTGTTTTGAAATGACGGACAATGCTTTAGAATTTCATTTGAGTGCCATACACGTTTTAATCAGTGTTTATGTTTTAGATTACTTTATAGATTTATATATATATATATTTACGTACACAGTTTTAGTAAAGGTTTTAATTCTATATTAATTTATATCATTTACGTACCTAGTTTTAGTAGTATTCATCTTAAAAACAGTGTTTAATTTATTTTAAATTAATTTATATAATTTAAATACAAGGGTTTACTAGTACATCTTAAAACCAAAACATTAATATCATTTATATAAATTTATATAATTTACATTTCTATTTATTAATATACATTTAGTATATTTCTTGTGCAGAGCAACGATCAGTCGTGTGGGAATTAGCGCTATATAAAAACTGTATTATTAATATTTAAACCGTTCAGTGTCCATTTTTAGCAAATAGATGAAAGAAATGCACAAATGAGTAGCGCTGCAATCCGTTTTCGTTCTGATGCACAATGTGTCAGAGTGAACAAGTTTGTGAGGTTGTTTTTCTCTCTTTGTCTGTCTCTCTTCTGATTTACCTCTCCCCATCCCATCCTTTTAAAAATACTCAACATTTTCTCCCTTCCTCCCTGCTTGGCGGCCCTTCGTCGTCTCCCTCTCCCACTCCCTCACTTTCTTTATCCTCTACTATTTCCCTTCTCACTGTCCCTCTACACCCGTCTTCCTCCATACTTTCATCAACAAATCCTTTTCAACCCCCCCGTCATTCTAATTAAGCCGCAATTCGGTACGGTCATGGGTATTTGCACATTCGACAAGAACAGCGAAGCTACTTGTGCCATTCAAGGCAAACTTGATTTGCCGTGTGTAATACCTGTCATGTGTCATTGTCAGTTTAACACAGACAATGCAATGTTTCACTGCCGTGGACATTCTTAGACTGACGTGCGGCCTCCGACAATGGTATGTTCTTGGTCCCGCTCAAGAACGCACTAATTGACAATGCATAATTAGCAACATCTGTCGCGTTGAACATGGCAGTTGCTACAAACAAATGCCTTAAGTGTTCGATCGAAAGCATGGATTTGTCGAATTTTAAGTGCAGTTGTAGTCGAAATGCAGTTCTCCCGGTTTTCAGTACAAGACCAACTCCACGTGTTTACGGATGCTTCGTTTAGGGTCGGGTGCAGCGTATCGTATGATATTCATCAAACGATATACATTTGACGCTCTATGTGGTTTGACAGTTGGTCTCGAATGAGCTGCACATGTTGCAGTTTGGGGAGTCGTCAGACATTGGGATATACAATTAGACGCCAAAAAGAGAGCGACGACTGCTACAATTGCTTTAAGGTAGGCCACGTGTGTAATGTTGTTTTAGAACGGCAACTGTTGGTAGTACATTACATTAGTTGCCATGTGGTACATGCAGTGTCGACATTCTGTATCGCTAACATGCATAGTCAAACCAGCAAGGCATTACGGAAGACAAACATTATCATCATTATGCATAACTGTTAGCATCGTTCTACTGTGAATATAATTATACAGATAATACATTTCTCAGTAATCAAAACATTACTTGGCAACATAGTTTATATGTAATGAATGGATCCACTTGCTGATTTGCGTAAATCGTAGGTAAGCATTGTATTTATTTATCAAAGAAAATAACTAATAATGTTTTAATCCACCTGTGTTTATTATTTTAAATTATGAATTCTCGTATATCAAGGCGAGTTATATTATTCACTGTAGGGTGTACTGTATTATGTATCTGCGTTTAAAAATAATGCCTTATTTAATTTTATGAAGGAGGAAATGTCGGCGACGCCATATTGTTGCCCAACTTCCGCTATAGAACCATGCATCTGGTTAAGTCTACATTAATAATTATAGTTATGCATGTTAACATGTTTTATGTATGATATGATATAGCATGACATATAAGCGAAGTTGTAATGTAATGCTACAAAATAAATAACGTCAGATATATCAGCTTACGTGTTTTACAAGTTGACACCACAATTTCACCAGCTAAGGCTCGGCATGGGTTTATAAGCAAACAAAATGGCTACCTTCTGCAACTGAGTGTTCCGACCGCACGTGGCGGAAGGGGTTACCAGTGACGCTCATCCTATGGAGGTCACAACCGGTGCGGCGAACCGGGGTTTGGGCCAGGTAATTTCCTCCCATAGGAACACTTCCGGCGGAAGTCGGTCAGTTGTGAGGGAGTAAGGATTGTGACCAACCGTGCCAGGGAACGTTATGAGGAGCAACCGATGAGGTACCCCTGGCCGAACTAGTTACATTAGATTGTACTACAGGCTATATACCCAGTGTCTCCCACTTCCTCATTCCCTCTCTTGTTTTTCAAAGTTTTTTTCTTGTAGGAAACAGTTATACTCGCAACAGCACATTGACTTATTTTAAGGTATATTGTAAATGTTTTAACAGCTTTAATCGTACACAACTCAGCCTCACGGTAAGCTTTAGTTAATTTGTTGTACGTAAATATTATTGAAAGATATAAAAATGCTTGAACTCTCTTACATTTCAAATGTGGAACGTCCACGCCTAAGTATACGTCGCCTTGTATGTAACTACAAGGGGACGTACCTAATTATATGTTGGAATTATATTATGTTGTATTAAAAAGTATTTATTTTAATATCTGTTGATATATTTCATGATTTTTTCATTCTATGGTAATCATTATTATATTTTTCGTATATCGCGCTTATCCAAATAACTGTTTTGGCTGGAATTATAATTGTAAAAGAATTAATACCATGCATAAAATCATCAATATTTTATTGATAGTAAATTTTTAAGATACAATCATTTCTACTATACAAAATAAACTACATTGTCTTTAGTCATCAATAAGTAAATAAATATAACTATGGTATATTAATAATAGTACATTGAATGTATGAATAAATAACTGCGATCATTCATTGTTAAGATACCTTTAAAAATGAGTTTGCATAAGTTTACACAGGTATAATATTACCTAGAATAACCTTTGGTTATAATCTTTTCTTTGAGATATTCATTATTATTATTATTAATATTGTTTCTTAATAATTAAGAAACACAGTTAATACAAATACCCAGTCAGTATTATCGTGTACATTACCAACCTTTCATACATGTACATAACACCTGCATCAACAAAACAACTATTAAATACACATAACAAAAATGTCGAACATACTTTGAACTTGCATAGTTTTCTTTTTATTATATATAATGTAGGATTATACATACATTATTCATTATTACACACACACCACACGGACACACACACCCCACACACCACACAGACACACACACACACACGCCCGCACACACACGCCCGAACACACACGCCCGCACACCTAGCGAGTATTTTATTGAAGATAACGAACTAGAGGACATTTTGTATAGTGTTAGACGATGCTACATGTTCTGGTTTAATAATCATAACTCACTTTGAAATTACGTGTTGGGCAGCTATAATGACGTGATATGAAGATTTCAAAACCACAACTAGCAGTCTTGTCCATAAAAATGAGTTGGTGCATGCTTTTACAGGTCGTGTACTAATTATTATGTATTCCTGTCAGTTCATGTACCTGTATATACATTTTCTAATAATACAGTTGTGTCATAATACAGTTGTGACTGATTGCAGTCAGAATACAGTGTTTTAATGCAAAAGCACTGCTAAATGTTTCTCTAAACCAATTTTTTTTCACTTGTACAGTTTAGGGTAATGTCGGTTCAGTGTTGTGTGTGGTAGGTTCATACCCTGCTGGTGTTCTTTATGCAAACACTACATGTTGTGTGCACACACATTGATTCCATTTCATCAGTTCAGGTGGTTTTGTGATATCTTAGAAATGTATTAACTGTAGTCAAACTTATAATGTGTGTGTGTGTGTGTGTGTGTGTGTGTGTGTGTGTGTGTGTGTGTGTGTGTGTGTGTGTGTGTGTGTGTGTGTGTGTGTGTGTGTGTGTGTGTGTGTGTGTGTGTGTCGGTGTGTGATTGTGTCGGTGTGTGGGTGTGTGGGTGTGTGTGTGGTGTGTGGTGTGTGTGTGAGAGTGAGTGAGTGAGTGAGTGTGTGTGTGTGTGTGTGTGTGTGTGTGTGTGTGTGTGTGTGTGTGTGTGTGTGTGTTTGTGTAAGCAGGAATATGAACTTCGCCTTGATAAATGTTGCCAAACAAAGAGGGATTAATATACAACGTCAGAGTTCTGCCAAGTCATCAAGTTAAATACAACAATCATAACTCTTGTAGAGATCAGCTTAGAATATGTTGAGGACTGCAGTAATGATATTAAGAAGGCAAGGGGTAAGTAAGGCCCATATCCCAGTGTTGCAATGTTGTACGCGTTTAATGAACTGTATCAACAAAGTAATGTTTGCCATTTATGAAATGTTTTGACAATTATGTTTCAGTAAATTTGAATCTTTTTTCCAAGGGAGTGGAATTGTTTTTGTGTAAATAACATGTGAACGTTCACAGCAGAGAGGTTAGAGAATAAATATGAAACTATATAGTAATATGTTACGGCTGATCTAATTTCTTAGTTGCTCTGTTACATATAAATAAGAAAAATCCATACAAATGAAACCATGACCATACATTCTGAAATCCCTTCCACCTTTATATAAAACCGACATTTGTATAATTCTTACTTCACTACGCCCACTCATTCTTCTAGCCATACATTTATTTTTGGGATCTAGATTGCCTTGGGAATGGAACATAGCAAGAGGAGGTCATGTTTATTAAGTAATCGTTTTTATGGGTTCAACACACATTAATGTTGTACTTTTACACAAAAAACCTATATTACTAGTCACTACTCAACCCCTGGCACATACACATATTGTGCACAGATAGGCATTAGCATTCTGCATTTGTTAACATAAATTGATATTAAGGTTAAAATAGCAGAAGTTCAAGAAGTTTTCAGAAGTGCCCAATTTCTAAAATCGATTGATTGATGGTGACCTTGGATTAATGCAAACTACACCAGTTCGCAACTCTACGACAGGAATAATCGTAACGGGGAGATGCAGGGCTTTCTAATTATGTAAAATTTAAGTGTGTGTGGGGGTGGTGTAAAAATCGATCTGTTAGAGAGATCTGCCACTCCCCTAATATATCAGTTACACATATGTAAAGCTGGACCAGGAAAAAAATAACCACTAACTCTTGCACTTCGATATATCTGATAATTTATTTAACAAGACATTTGCCACAGTGGCAACAACCGATGGACAAACAAATAAACTTATCCTCATGACATGTATAGTTTGTTGTAAAAGTTCACATCATATAAACTAATAAAATGTATGCCATGAGAACACGCAATATTTGTATATAACAATAACATGTAGGTAGGTGCATACTATACAATGAAGCAAGATGGACGGAAATTGAAACAAATAATGGTTACCTTAACATTTAAAATAAAATTACTACATATGACTGATCATAACAATTGTGTTACAAGAAATCAAAACAACATCACAATTATAAAAGCATGCAAGTTATAATGTATACAGTGTACCAAGCTTTATCATAAACTTACGACGTATACAAAGCATATAATAAACTAAGCAATAAATAATAAACTAGTGAATGAAAAAGTGATACCATCATAAAGATGGTAGTCGTTCATACATTTTACCACATTAAAGAGTCAGAAATTAAAATGTATACTAAAATACTGCTGCACTGATCCTGATGATAAATAAGTTGAGCTTCTATAAAACAGTTTGTCTCGCATGCACAGTTATGTAAAATATAAAGTATAAATAAAAATGATGTGGAAGTATACAATACTATAAGTGGAAGTATGCAACACTATCAGTGGAAGTATAGAATACTGTCAGCGGAAGTATATATAATACTATCAGTATACAATACTATCAGTGGAAATACACAATACTACATTCAATGTATTCTGTTGGTGCTACACAGCTTTGGTTGAGGGTCAGAGTTCCATTTGTAGACTCACTTTTGAATATTAAAGAAACAGTAGGTCCATTACAAAAGATCACAGTACAGACCCTCAGTCTCAATGGCCCCTCCCCGGCATATACCTCTGGAATTATGCAATTTTTTTCAGAATAAATTCATAATCAAAACTTGTAATTTACATCAGTTTGCATAGACCAGTGGCACTTCTTGGCAACATATTGGTCATAATGTATCAGGTACAGACACGAAAACTAACTAGTTTTAAGCTATTTCATTTACATGTAATTCATTTGATTAATACGGCATTCGGCCGATGTTCTTAAATTTACCCGATGCGATTCAGCCCTTCTGCTGAAACAGTAAACTTGGTGAGAGATGCCATCTACTTCCGTCCACATGACCAACTTGGTTGTCGATTCACGACGATGGACCCTTTTCAGCAATGTTTGATGCACTCCCGGCTGAGTGCAGCCTCCGACTGCTGTGACGATTCGGTGAGTATGCTCGCTTTGGATATGCCCCCTCACTTGGATATGCCCCCTCACTTGGATACGCCCCCTCACTGGTCAGTCTGTCTGTGTCCTGTTGACCACAGAAGGGTAGCAAATCAGACAAGAGGTCATCATGGCATCAGTTTGGAATGCTATGCCAACTATTTTCACTTCTAAAACTTTACTTTGATCTTCTAAGGCATCTGTAAAGATGCTTATTTAATTCACGGAAACATTTTTGCTGTAATTTATTAAATATTTAGTTTTAATTAATTAATTAATTTCTAAGTGTTATAACTGAATGAACTGCTTTTATGTATTTATTTTGCACTATAATTTGTTATTATAAACGAATGTCATTAAATTATGTATTTATATAGTTACATGTTTTCTTATTTCGTATTATATTTTATGTTAAGTACTAAATTGCTGTGGATATGGAACTATACAAAATAAATATTATTATTTCACATCACAAATCGTGTTTGTAGTTCATAGTGTATGAACGGATTAAAGTGGCTTCCTTGATTAAATCCAATTTTTTTGGTGTCCAAATATAAATATGTAATCTAAATAAATTTATTTAATATATGTCAGTGGTTTAATGCTCTAAAGTCTTCCGGGTTTTTGAGAGAATAAGGAAGCCAACAACAGGAAATAGGACAATCACGTCGTGATGCAAGAATATTTGAATTGAATATTCTGCAGCAATTAAATAAGTAAGCAGTTTTTCAATTGATTTTTGTCAAAGCTACACTTTAAAATCACGGACACAAGCTTGCATGTGGTAATGAATACTTTGTAGATTTGCTTTTCTGTAAAAATAACTGAACACGAGGTGAAAGCAAAATAGATTACAATCGAGTCCACCTTTGCACCACTGCACTATTACGCCCCAGAATACCATACTAAGATGTCATCACAAGCTGTCAGCTTGTCAGCACAACAAGCTGTCAGCATCACTCCCTTACCTGCATATCAAACTCTCCCGCCGGAGTCGGAGTTCGGGAGCGGTTCAACAGGACATCACTAGATGGCGTAGTAGGTCGATGCGGATCACCTTGGCATAGAACCTGTCGAGAAACAATGTCATATAGCAACAACTGTGTCGATTATAAACACAGTGTCGTCTAGCTGTTGAAACACCAACAATTTGACTCTCATACGTCAGCTTAAAGCAAATGTAACAGTTTTGCATTAAAAACAATTACCAAGAAGACAATCAAATACACAGCCACCCCAAATAATGCTCCATGAAACATTAACCGATTGGCAGTCAAGTCGGGCATTGACGGTCACCCCGAATCTCCTCAGGTTGGCCATAGCCGGCCAGCGAATACAGCACACCGTTTGAATTTAGTTTACGTGGTTCCATCTAGTGATTAAGAGAAGCAATAAATGCGACACCTATCTAGACATAGAACATTAATTTGTGGCTTTTTTGGATATTTCCGTTTTCAAAAAATATTTACTGCATTTTTGAAAATGTGACAACAAACGTTTTTTTTTTGACATTTTAAAATGCCCTCCAGCCAGGAAGTTGGCCACGTATACTGCTAAAAAGTGTAACATATTATAACAAATTATATACTAGTGTGTAGATAATTTAAAGGTATTTTAAATAAACACAAGTTGTAGAAGTAAAAAGCCAAGCATAAAACAATTACACCGCAATAAAATATTTTTTTACAAAAAAATTCAAAATGTCTTAGTGTCAATCAAGAAATGGTCAACATATCTTAAAGTTACAACACCAGTTTTGACACCAGTGTGTAGGTACGTTTATTATCTACAACATGCATAAACATGCAATTGCGAGAATTGAATAATAAAGGCATTGGAGCAAAGAAAATGGGACAAGCAATATTTTATACATCTATGTCAAATATTTGATGAGGCACAGGCTTCCCGTTAAAATTGGCTGAGTGCTAATGGGTTAAATGAAAACAATTGGCCCTATGATTTGAGAGCTTAGAGAAAAATAAAACCGAACGTGGCATAACTGATGAGGAAACCATCTTTGTGGGACGGAACAAGGGAAAGGATGTGTAAAGCACTGAAGGTCAAGTGAAGGTCACCTGTTCAAGGTTATTCAGCTTCCGTTGCAGCCGCTGGATGCTGTCATGTGACACCTGTCTCCGACTCTCCATCACCTCAGCGTGACGACTCATCTTCTGCTCAAGCTGTAACAAACACTTACGTTACAGTGTTTCAGATGTAACACCGTTACATACACATTTTTGTGTAACGCCCACTCCTGTGTGTGTTAAAGATAATCATGTTACAGACATACCCTTGTGCTACAGACACAGACACAAGACCCTTGTGTTACAGACACCCATGTGTTACAGACACAGGTGTTACAGACACACTTGTGTTACAGACACACTTGTATGACAGACACAGGTGTTACAGACACACTTGTGTTACAGACACACTTGTGTTACAGACACACTTGTAATAAATAAATAAACTGAGATAAATAATTAAGTAAGCTAAGATAAATAAATAATAAATATGCTAAGATAAATAAATAAAATTAGGGTGTAAAAATACAGTTTCAAACAGCACAATTTAAAACCAGTCAATGCTATGAAATATAAACCAGTGCCATCAAGGCATTTAATACAAACGAAATAGATAAGTTTTGAGTTGTTTCAGGAAAGTTGCCAATGTTCCAGTTGACCACTTGGCGTGACTGACCACTTGAGTGGACATAGTGACCACAACAACAATCTTATATGATTCAAAAGAAATATATCTCAGCCAGGTCCAACAGTTGGGATCTGAACAGGAAACGAGATCCCCATGAACCTTGCCACAGAAAACATATAGTGTTCACTTAATAAAACCAAGTAATGTTTAGCAATTGTGGTAGCTTCTGGTATTTCTTGCATCAAGCCATTATTAATATTATTATTTTAACAAGGAGAATAAACCAAGTTTTCAACAAAATATAATATTTAAATTTCGATGAAATTTTTCTTCATCGCTGGGAAATGATCATTTAAAGCGACATGGTCCATTTGTGGCTTTTTATTTTTATTGCAAAATCATGTTGTACAGTATAAATTATACCTATTATAGCATAAAGACAGTCAAAATATGTTTTCATGTATCATTTAGGAGTTGAAAATAGACGCAGTAAGGGGTGCTTAACTCTGTTTACACATCGACCACGAGGCGTTTTCCAAACTAATGTAGGCGAGGCTAAGAGACCAGGAAATGCATGATCACGTGATGCAGTATCACGTGAACACAAGTTGACGCCACTAACGCCACACCCAGCCAGGTGCACCACGAACGGACCATGTCGCTTTAAAAGTGCTACAAATCTGAAGAAAAAGACAGAAACACAAGCGTGACGAAGCGTGACGATGCGTGACGACACGTGCACACATGCGAGAGAGTTACCACGACGAGGGTTTGTTTGAGCACGCTCAGATGCTCCTGCAGGTTGTCCTTCTGGTCGTGGAGCTGCTGCAGCTCCGTGGCCATCTTGATGCGGGATCGCTCCAGCTCCAGCATCCCCTCCGTCACCTCCTGGGCACACGGGCGATAGGGTGACTCACAGATAGGGTGAGAGTGAGATAGGGTGACTCACAGATAGGGTGAGAGTGAGATAGGGTGAGAGTGAGATGAGGTGAGAGCGAGATAGGGTGTGAGTGAGATAAGGTGTGAGTGAAATAGGGTGTGAGTGAAATAGGGTGACAGTGAGATAGGGTGTGAGTGAGATAGGGTGAAAGTGAGATATGGTGTGAGTGAAATAGGGTGACAATGAGATAGGGTGAGAGCGAGATAGGGTGAATGTGAGATAGGGTGTGAGTGAAATAGGGTGACAATGAGATGGGTGAGAGCGAGATAGGGTGAGAGCGAGATAGGGTGAGAGCGAGATAGGGTGAGAGCGAGGTAGGGTGAGAGTGAGATAGGGTGAGAGCGAGATAGGGTGAGAGCGAGATAGGGTGAGAGCGAGATAGGGTGAGAGTGAGATAGGGTGAGAGGGAGATAGGGTGAGAGCGAGATAGGGTGTGAGTGAGATAGGGTGAGAGTGAGATAGGGTGAGAGCGAGATAGGGTGAGAGCGAGATAGGGTGAGATAGGGTGTGAGTGAGATAGGGTGTGAGTGAGATAGGGTGTGAGTGAGATAGGGTGTGAGTGAGATAAGGGGTGAGTGAGAGAGGGTGTGAGTGAGATAGGGTGAGAGTGAGATAGGGTGAGAGCGAGATAGGGTGTGAGTGAAATAGGGTGTGAGTGAGATAGGGTGAGAGTGAGATAGGGTGTGAGTGAAATGGGGTGTGAGTGACATAGGGTGTCAATGAAATTTGGTGTGAGTGAAATAGGGTGTCCGGGGATAGAGGGTGACAGGATAATAGGATGTCTGGGCAATAGGGTGACAGGCTGATGGGGTGTCTGGTAATAGGGTGACATGTTGATATGGTGTCTGGGCTATATCCCAATGTAAAATCCCCCATTGCTTCAAAAAGTCACCTATTATCCCTGTTCCCAAATATTCTACAGCCTTTTGTTTAAATGCTTGGTCCTCCAGTTTCAGAATTCAATTATCGATCAATTGCTTGACTGATTTCGGTTTGCATATCGTGAAAATAGATCTGTCAACACCAGTGATGACAACAACACAAGAGATAACAGCAGTGATGACAACAACACAAGAGATAACAGCAGTGATGACAACTACACAAGAGATAACAGCAGTGATGACAACAACACAAGAGATAACAGCAGTGATGACAACAACACAAGAGATAACAGCAGTGATGACAACTACACAAGAGATAACAGCAGTGATGACAACAAAGTAAGGGACAACAGCAGTGATGACAACAACGTAAGAGACAACAGCAGTGATGACAACAACGTAAGAGACAACAGCAGTGATGACAACAACGTAAGAGACAACAACAGTGATGAAAACAACGTAAGAGACAACAGCAGAGATGACAACAACGTAAGAGATAACAGCAGTGATGACAACAACGTAAGAGACAACAGCAGTGATGACAACAACGTAAGAGATAACAGCAGTGATGACAACAACGTAAGAGATAACAGCAGTGATGACAACAACGTAAGAGACAACAGCAGTGATGACAACAACGTAAGAGATAAAACAGCAGTGATGACAACAACGTAAGAGATAACAGCAGTGATGACAACAACGTAAGAGACAACAGCAGTGATGACAACAACGTAAGAGACAACAGCAGTGATGGCAACAACGTAAGAGACAACAGCAGTGATGACAACAGCAGTGACAGAGAACAGAATGAGAAGTGTGAGCCGCGGACCAGGCAGATCAAGAGTGTCACTCACTGTTTTGATATTGTCCTTGAGTTCTCGCAGTGTGTCCTCCAGTTCATGTTCCCGGCTGGACAGTTCCTCCTGGGATTGCAGCTGGAGGGAAGAGACGGATGGGATCAGGGGACAACAGGGACAGACAGGTATATCGGGTCATTTGGTGGGCCACAACCAGCTGGGCCAGGAGCAGACAGGGACAGGAGTGTTGTCAAAAGTACATAAATGTGTTTTGTACAGTCATGTATGTGTGTATGTGTGTGTGTGTGCGTGCGTGCATGCGTGCGTGCGTGCGTGCGTGCGTGTGTGTGTGTGTGTGTGAGTGTGTGTGCGAATGTGTGTGTGGCACCGCTCTACCCACTGGCTTGGCGTAGGAATAAGAGGTAACATGCCCGCCGCACTATTTCCAAGTGTTCCGCTCTCAGATAGTTGAGTTCGTCTCCAAGCCGATTGGCTCGGCTGTAGTGCGCGTGGGCGATGCCTTCAAGGTCGGCAATCTCAGCAGCCGACTTCTCTCTAATCTGACGAACCTCCTGGTGAGTAAACAATGAATTACAAAGGTGGACCATTCAGCAGTGATTATTATAAAGTAATCTAATAATTGCCTACCGGGTAAAAGACCCGCAGTTAAATTGGTTCACGGTGTCACAAGGCAGCACTGTAAAAGGAATTATTTTTCATTTTATTCTTTATCAAAAGAAACATAACTTCAAACATTGTATATTCTCACCTGTAAATCTTGCGCGTTTGTTTATATTTAAATACTAAAGGAGAATTTGTATGAGCCGTCTCAGATATCATTTTGTAAGTTGCTCATTAGTTTTCTACAGTTGACCAGCTACATGATAAATTCAGACAGCTCCTAATAATAACTCATTATACGAAAAAGCTGGGTACAAACTTGTCTCTATACTACACTATCAACAAACACGTTTAGAAGACATGTCTCAGTCTCACCTGGTCTCCATACTACACTATCTACAAACATATTTAGAAGACATGTCTCTGTCTCAGTCTCACCTGGTCTCTATACTACACTATCTACAAACATGTTTAGAAGACATGTCTCAGTCTCAGTCTCACCTGGTCTCTATACTACACTATCTACAAACGTGTTTAGAAGACATGTATCAGTCTCAATCTCACCTGGTCTCTATACTACACTATCTACAAACATGTTTAGAAGACATGTCTCTCTCTCAGTCTCACCTGGTCTCTATACTACACTATCTACAAATATGTTTAGAAGACATGTCTCTGTCTCAGTGTCAGTCTCACCTGGTCTCTGTCCTCCAGGTTGTGTCTGAGACTCGTCACTTCATCCTCCAGTTGCTGTATCCTCAGAGCCCGCTCAGACGACTCCTGGACACAACATCAAGTATCACAGACAGCAGGGGCAGACTGGCAGAAGCAGTGTGACACCGACACCATTAGTATCATGGCGTCATGATGCCACGAGTATCATGGCGTCATGATGCCATGAGTATCATGACATCATGCTGCCATGAGTATTATGACATCATGCTGCCATGAGTATCATGACATCATGATGCCGTGAGTATCATGTCGTCATGACGCCATGAGTATCATGACATCATGATGCCGTGAGTATCATGACGTCATGACGCCGTATCATGACATCATGATGCCGTGAGTATCATAACGTCATGACGCCGTATCATGACGTCATGACGCCGTGAGTATCATGACGTCATGATGCCATGAGTATCATGACATCATGACGCCATGAGTATCATGACATCATGCACATGCATTTTTAACCGTAGGTAAATTCTGTGATAGAAAATATAGTTTTCAACGAAATGAAAATTACTGTAAAATTAAGATTGTAAGCTTTCAGCTGAATGTGTATTTTGTTACTAAGCAGTCAACGTTTTGTTACCATGGAGACCTGAACTAATGTCTATGGTTACTAAGCAGTCAACGTTTCGTTGACAATTAGCAAATAAGTTATTTATTACTTTTAAATTAAATTTATATGCATAATTTATTACAAATATATAATAAATATTATTATGGAATAATAAAAACAAATATTTACCATATCATTAGCTCTTATTGTATTGAAAATTGGATTTATTCACTACTTTTCTTAATAAATACTGATAATTAATAATAATTAATTAATATTGACACTTTATACCAAATATTGCTCCGGTAATACACCAAAGTACCCTATTATTGCCCACATACAGTTTAGACAGTCAATTGTGATTCATTAGTCCATAGAAAGCAGATAACACTTAGTGATATAGTTGAGGCCTACCTTGATCTTTGGACGGCAATCTTGGGGTGTTCTTATGAAATTAGGCAAAAATGGCAAAAACAGAGGCAAAACAACACTCAAAACAGGATATAAACTTAGGCGCATCCAATAGGTGGCAGCACGTCCTTTGCCAAGTTGATTTTAATGCTGCCACAGAGATTAACAATAGAGAAATAACAGTAAAATCCAACAGTAAAATCCAATGGTCCCATATATATATATATATATATATATATATATATATATATATATATATATATATATATATATATATATATATATATATATATATATATATATATATATATAATACACATGGTTATATCAGCGTTCGGCGTGTTTGTAAACACGTTCTGGTTGCCCGATGATATTCCCTGGGTCAGCACTTCGAGGCGTGAATAGATGCGGCAAGAGACAAGTTGCTGCGCTGATCGAAGCGACATCGGTCGCTGGCGCTCCAGTACATGTTGCGTAATTTTGGACCGGGCGACGGTCGTGGGGCGTGGCAGAGACTCGCTGTTCGAGCACGTTTGGCTGTCTGTCGAACGATCATGGGATGTGCCGATTATGTTGCGCCGAGCCGGGTCAAACTCGAAAGAAGCGCATTTAGCGTGTTCTAAGCTGATACAGTTCTAAATAATGGTTTAATTTGAAAGAAATGATCTAACTAATAACATTGAAAGTCTTCGAAAAGGCATCGATTGACGGCTTGTCTCTCCGGGTAGATTACCCGGACGTGAATCAGCACCATGACATTTAAGGTGGGTAAAGGCGGAGCAGATCTATATACTCTTTAAGGTATATACCCAGCCAATACACTGCTAAGGCTCCACTTGGCTCTATGCTCTTTAATTGCCGCCCAAGACATATCATCTGTACCTATTCCGGAAGACATATTAAATCACCCCAGCATCAAAAAAAATAACAGCCCACATCCCTGCTCCTACTGGTTTTGATTTTAGTCCCGTCACCTCTGAAAGCATATATACTTTCATCTCTGAATCTAACCCCAAAAAAGCCACTGAAGTCGATGGCATCCCTGCAAAATATCATAAAATCTTGCAGTAAATCAATTTCGGAACCACTTGCAAAATTAATAAACCACTCATTTGCGACCTCAGCCTTCCCAAACAGACTTAAAGAAGCACAAGTTATCCCGGTGTATAAGAAAAAAGATCCTTTAGACAAGCAAAACTATAGACCGATTAGCATTCTCCCGTTCATCTCTAAGCTGTTTGAAAACGCCATCAACTCCCAATTAAGCACTCATTTTGAGAATTTGTTCAATCCTTTCCTCGGTGCTTTCAGGCCAGGCATGGGGTGTCAGTCCACTCTATTGAGACTAGTAGAGGATTGGCGCAAGGCACTTGACAACCATAAGTATGTCGCAGCCATTCTCATGGACTTGACAAAGGCCTTTGATTGCCTACCTCACAGCCTGCTCTTAGGTAAACTCAGTGCTTATGGCCTTTCTGATAAATCATGCAGTTTAGTTAGTAATTATCTCAGCAACAGGAAACAGCAAGTGAAATTAGGACCTCACTACAGTGAGTGGGCTGACATCGTCACAGGTGTACCCCAAGGCTCTATTCTTGGGCCTCTTCTTTTCAATGTTTTTATTAATGATATTTTTCATTTTTTGGATAAATCCTCTCTCTACAATTATGCTGATGATAACACCCTGTCTTATGCTCATTCAAATTCGGACACTCTCATTCACACCTTGCAACAAGACTGTACTTCTACATTACAATGGTTCAATATCAACCAGATGAAGGCCAACCCATCCAAATTCCAAGCAATTAGCTTCGGCAAGAGGGGAACAAGGGACATAACAAATTTTACTTTTGAAAACACTACCATTCACTGTGAAAACTCTGTTGTCCTTCTCGGCATTGAGATTGATCATTCGTTAACTTTTAACACACATATCGCGAACATCTGCAAAAAGGCAGCTAGACAGTTAGCGGTCTTAAAACGTCTCGGTCATCTCCTTACTCGTCAAGGGAAACTTGCAATTTTTAAATCATTCATAACATCAAACTTCAACTACTGTCCTTTGATCTGGCACTTTTGTAGCCAATCTAGCACCAAAAAACTTCAGGAGAGAGCACTTCGCTTTATTTACAATGATTATTCATCGACGCATCATGATCTTTTAAAGACCGCTAACACCGAACACCTCCACGTTAAACGGGTAAAAGAAATGGCATGCGAAGTATTCAAAATTGTAAATAATATTGCTCCAAGTTTTATTCAAAATCTCATCACTCTAAAATGTTCCCAGTATTCCATGCGAAAGGAAAACACTGCAGTTGTCCCTAAGGCAAACACATCTAAATATGGACTTAAATCATTTGTCCATGATGGGCCCCGGATCTGGAACAGCCTGCCAAATGAAATGCGAAAAACAGTTAATTACGGCGAGTTTCGCAGACTGATCCGGAACTGGGATGGCCCATCATGCAATTGCTCTATATGCAGGTAAACAGTTAACATCTAACATGTTTGTCGCCATGCCAATATTATGAATATAGCTTTCACTGTATATATGCAATATGGATATGTGTAAAATATTTTAATCCTTAAATTTATTCTTTAGATCTATTTATTTTTATGTTTTAAAGTATTTATTATTTTAATAAGTTTAGTCAATATACATCTCTACATTTATATTTATGCTAATGTCTTAAATTATATATTATTTCAATCTATTTTAACTCAATATACTTTGCATGTTTTATGAAGCAAAAAAAAAAAAAAAAAAAACATTATATATATATTATACATGCATGTAATATTATTATATTTATTTTGTACTCATTACCCTATTTTATACGTATAATTGCTGTCATTTTAAAATACTCTGTATGCTTGTTATGGTTTTATGTCGTCTCGTTGCTTTATACTCGTTTTGTCGGAAAATAGCTCAGATGAGCTAATGTTGCCTAATTATCATGTAACCGACGTTAAATAAAGCTTCTTGTATCTTGTATCTTGTAATTAATTGCAGAATATTTGTTTGACGAATAGAGATTATATTTTAGTTTTAATATATACAATGTTAACACTTCCGTCAGCAAATGTGTTTAACAGTGATTCTCTTTTCAAAGCTTCGGGTTTATTGTTCCAAAGAAATGGATGTGCCAATTTTTAAAATTTGTTCCACCTTGTTTTGTACTGAGGTAAGACTCCCTACGTACCAACCTGACCTCCCCCCTGGGACCCCCACCCACTCCAGTGTTCCCATAGTCATTTCTCTTGGGATTATAGCCTAGGCCTTTTCCAGGTATATGTATCTAATTGCCATATCCTTCTGTCCGTCCAATTTCTTCTCTATTACCTACCTCTGGACAAACATCCCATCCGTTGTTCCTCTTCCTTGTCTAAACT
The DNA here is from genome assembly GCA_964017155.1 of Oasisia sp. SBJ-2009. Lineage (NCBI taxonomy): Eukaryota > Metazoa > Annelida > Polychaeta > Sabellida > Siboglinidae > Oasisia > Oasisia sp. SBJ-2009. The sequence continues at coordinate 7,175,295 of OZ024865.1, read as the reverse complement.
CCAGCTGTTCTTCGACGATTTCCCCTTACACTATTGCTTTTATTCTGCCATCCAGAATTCGTTCCAGCAACTTCAACATATGGCTTAGCAACGTAATGCCTCAATTGTTTTCCCGGGTCATGCACATCTCCCTTTCTTTTCTATATTCGGACAGTTAGCCCCGTTCTGAACTTCCTGTGAACTTCCCGTCTCTCTTGCAGGTGTTGAGCAATTGTTTTGTCGATCATCTTCCAACTCGCTCAGCCACCGCCACCATATATACTCAACGCCTGTTTATCTTTCCAAATAGGCCTACACGATAAACCGTAAGAATGGCCCGGGCTGTGACAAGTTTCATAAAGCTTACATTACCTCCTACCACTGTGTGGGTGTATGTGTGTGTGTGTGTGTGTGTGTGTGTGTGTGTGTGTGTGTGCGTGCGTTTGCGTGCGCGCGTGTGCGTGTATGGGTGGGCGGGGATGAGTGTGGGTATGAGTGAGTGTGTGTGTGTGTGTGTGTGTGTGAGTGTGTGTGTGTGTGTGTGTGTGAGTGTGTGCGTGTGTGCGTGTGTGCGTGTGTGCGTGTGTGCGTGTGTGTGTGTGTGTGTGTGAGTGTGTGTGTATGGGTGGGTGTGAGTGTGTGTGCGCGTGTGCGTGCGTGGGTGGGCGGGGATGAGTGTGAGTGTGCGCGCGTGTGCGTGTGTGTACGGGGGGGGGGGGGGGGGGAGGGGGGGGGCGTGTGGCGTGTGTGTGCGTGTACGTGTGTGTCGTATTTACATTCATTGCTTACTCCTATTAGAAAACCTATGCAGCATCGATCATCTGATTCTGTTTTACATTTTACCCCAACAGTAAATACAAATATTGGGAGTAGGTGTTTTTTTCTGTGACTGTATTACTCGTTGGAATAGAGGTCTATGCTTCCTTCGATCAAGTGTTAGATCAGACGCAGGCTGAGTTATTATGCGATTCTTAAATATTTTAAATATCTTGCTTTTACATTTTTTTATTAGTAATGGTTTATGAAAAATATATATAAAAAATCAGATTACTTTACTAAAACGTTACGTTGCGGTTTGTGTACGTCACAACCAATTGCTACACGTGACCTTCGTCAAGCATAACCATTGCCAATAGTATTTATAATGGTAACGTATGGGCGGCATCATATATGCTATATCAAACTGATCCCATTTTGTGTGGAAACACCGGTGATATGCAAAAGGTTACGTGACGTGATAATGTTAGTGTACGCTGCGCACGCGTTTGATGATAATATACTATATTTTTGATCTAAACTCAATAAGAAACTTTATATTATCGGTAATGTTTATGATAATATAAAGTCTTCTTCGGAAGGAGGGTGCAGATTAATACAAAAAAGAAATGTGACGATGACAACATTATATCCCCACAACACAATCTCTTACACATATAAGCACGCTCTTTTTTCTCTCCCGTTAATCTCTCCCTCAGCCTCCCCTCTCTCCCTCTCCTTCCTTTATCCTTTCTTCCCTCCCTCTACCCCCTCACTACATCATGAGAATAATGTTTGTTAGTGCTAATATCACCCATCTATATAATCCCTTATATAGAATACCATTATAAAGAAGTGTATTGGTGATTTGGCGCAGCAGCACCTCGACTGTGGATTGAATTACCTGTGAACATTCGTGCATCCGGGACATTGTGTATGTTTAGAAAGTGTAATTAAAGGCATATATTTTTATTAGAGATTTCAATTAATTCAAATTGTTTTGAAATGACGGACAATGCTTTAGAATTTCATTTTAGTGCCATACACGTTTTAATCAGTGTTTATGTTTTAGATTAATTTATAGATTTACACACACACACACACACACACACACACACACACACACACACACACACACACACACACACACACACACACACACACACACACACACACACACACATATATATTTATATATATATATACGCACACAGTTTTAGTAAAGGTTTTAATTTTATATTAATTTATATAATTTACATACCTAGTTTTAGTAGTATTCATCTTAAAAACAGTGTTTAATTTATTTTAAATTAATTTATATAATTTACATACAAAGGTTTAGTAGTACTTCTTAAAACAAAAAAATGAAAATGATTTATATTAATTTATATAATTTACATTTCTATTTATTAATATACATTTAGTATATTTCTTGTGCAGAGCAACGATCCGACATGCGGGAATTAGCGCTATATAAAAAACTGTATTGTTATTATTATTATTATTAATATTTAAACCGTTCAGTGTCCATTTTTAGCAAATAGATGAAAGAAATGAACAAATGAGTAGCGCTGCAATCCGTTTACGTTTTGATGCACAATGTGTCAGAGTGAACAAGTTTGTGAGTTTTTTTTTCTCTTTGTCTGTCTCTCTTCTGATTTACATCTCCCCATCACTTCCTTTTAAAAATACTCAACATTTTCTCCCTTCCTCCCTGCTTGGCGGCCCTTAGCCGTCTCCCTCTCCCTCTCCCACTCCCTCACTTTCTTTATCCTCTACTATTTCCCTTTCCACTGTCCCTCTACACCCCTCTTTCTCCATACTTTCATCAACCAATCCTTTTCACGCCTCCCGTCATTCTAATTAAACCGCAATTCGGTACGGTCATGGGTATTTGCACATTCGACAAGAACAGCGAAGCTACTTGTGCCATTCAAGGCAAACTTGATTTGCCCGTGTGTAATACCTGTCTTGTTTCATTGTCAGTTTAACAATGCTTCACTGCCGTGGACATTCTTAGACTGACATGCGGCCTCCGACAATGGTATGTTCTAGGTCCCGCGCAAGAACGCACTAATTGACTGTCGCGTTGAACATGACAGTTGCTACAAACAAATGACTTAAGCGTTCGATCGAAAGCATGGATTTGTCGAATTTTAAGTGCAGTTGTAGTGGTAATGTAGTTCTCACGGTTTTTAGTACAAGACCAACTTCACGTGTTTACGGATGCTTCGTTTAGGGTCGGGTGCAGCGGATCGTATGATATTCAGGAAACGATAAACATTTGACGCTCTATGTGGTTTGACAGTTGGTCTCGAATGAGCTGCACATGTTGCAGTTTGGGGAGTCATCAGACATTGGGATATACAATTAGACGCCAAAAAGAGAGCCACGACTGCTACAGACAATTGCTTTAAGGTAGGCCACGTGTGTAATGTTGTTTTAGAACGGCAACTGTTGGTAGTACATTACATTAGTTGCCATGTGGTACATGCAGTGTCGACATTCTGTATCGCTAACATGCATAGTCAAACCAGCAAGGCATTACGGAAGACAAACATTATCATCATTATGCATAACCGTTAGCATCGTTCTACTGTGAATATAATTACACAGATAATACATTTCTCATTAATCAAAACATTACTTGGCAACATAGTTTATATGTAATGAATGGATCCACTTGCTGCTTTGCATCGATGTAAATCGTAGGTAAGCATTGTATTTATTTATCAAAGAAAATAACTAATAATGTTTTAATCCACCTGTGTTTATTATTTTAAATTGTGAATTCTCGTATATCAAGGCGAGTTATATATCAAGGCGAGTCACTGTAGGGTGTACTGTATTATGTATCTGCGTTTAAAAATAATGCCTTATTTAATTTTATGAAGGAGGAAATGTCGGCGACGCCATATTGTTGCCCAACTTCCGCTATAGAACCATGAATCTGGTTAAGTCTACATTAATAATTATAGTTATGCATGTTAACATGTTTTATGTATCATATGATATAGCATGACATACAAGCGAAGTTGTAATGTAATGCTACAAAATAAATAGCGTCAGATATATCAGCTTACGTGTTTTACAAGTTGACACCACAATTTCACCAGCTATGGCTCGGCATGGGTTTATAAGCAAACAAAATGGCTACCTTCTGCAACTGAGTGTTCCGACCGCACGTGGCGGAAGGGGTTACCAGTGACGCTCATCCTATGGAGGTCACAACCGGTGCGGCGAACCGGGGTTTGGGCCAGGTAATTTCCTCCCATAGGAACACTTCCGGCGGAAGTCGGTCAGTTGTGAGGGAGTAAGGATTGTGACCAACCGTGCCAGGGAACGTTATGAGGAGCAACCGATGAGGTACCCCTGGCCGAACTAGTTACATTAGATTGTACTACAGGCTATATACCCAGTGTCTCCCACTTCCTCATTCCCTCTCTTTTGTTTTTCAAAGTTTTTTTCTTGTAGGAAACAGTTATACTCGCACATTGACTTATTTTCAGGTATATTATAAATGTTTTAACAGCTTTAATCGTACACAACTCAGCCTCACGGTAAGCTTTAGTTAATTTGTTGTACGTACGTAAATATTATTGAAAGATATAAAAATGCTTAAACTCTCTTACATTTCAAATGTGGAACGTCCACGCCTAAGTATACGTCGCCTTGTATGTAACTACAAGGGGACGTACCTAATTATATGTTGGAATTATATTATGTTGTATTAAAAAATATTTATTTTAATATCTGTTGATATATTTCATGATTTTTTCATTCTATGGTAATAATTATTATATTTTTCGTATATCGCGCTTATCCAAATAACTGTTTTGGCTGGAATTATAATTGTAAAACAATTAATACCATGCATAAAATCATCAATATTTTATTGATAGTAAATTTTAAAGATACAATCATTTCTACTATACAAAATAAACTACATTGTCTTTAGTCATCAATAAGTAAATAAATATAACTATGGTATATTAATAATAGTACATTGAATGTATGAATAAATAACTGCAATCATTCATTGTTAAGATACCTTTAAAAATGAGTTTGCATAAGTTTACACAGGTATAATTTTACCTAGAATAACCTTTTCTTTGAGATATTCATTATTATTATTAATATTGTTTCTTAATAATTAAGAAACACAGTTAATACAAATACCCAGTCAGTATAATCGTGTACATTACCAACCTTTCATACGTGTACATAACACCTGCATCAACAAAACAACTATTAAATACACATAACAAAAATGTCGAACATACTTTGAACTTGCATAGTTTTCTTTTTATTATATATAATGTAGGATTATACATACACTATTCATTATTACATACACACACACCACACGGACACACACCCCACACACCACACAGACAGACACACAGACACAGACACACACAGACACACACACAGACACACACACACACACACACACGCGCGCGCGCACGCCCGCACACACACGCTCGCACACCTAACGAGTATTTTATTGAAGATAACGAACTAGAGGACATTTTGGATAGTGTCAGACGATGCTACATGTTCTGGTTTAATAATCATAACTCATGCTTGTAGGAAACAGTTATACTCGTTTTGTAATTTTTTTTGGCAAAAACAATCTTTGAAATTAGGTGTTGGGCAGCTATAATGACGTGATATGAAGAGTTCAAAACCACAACTAGCAGTCTTGTCCATACAAATGAGTTGGTGCATGCTTTTACAGATCGTGTACTAATTATTATGTATTCCTGTCAGTTCATGTACCTGTATATTAATTTTCTAATAATACAGTTGTGACATAATACAGTTGTGACTGATTGCAGTCAGAATACTGTGTTTTAATGCAAAAGCACTGCTAAATGTTTCTCTAAACCAATTTTTTTTCACTTGTACAGTTTAGGGTAATGTCGGTTCAGTGTTGTGTGTGGTAGGTTCATACCCTGCTGGTGTTCTTTATGCAAACACTACATGTTGTGTGCACACACATTGATTCCATTTCATCAGTTCAGGTGGTTTTGTGATATCTTAGAAATGTATTAACTGTAGTCAAACTTATAATGAGTGTGTGTGTGTGTGTGTGTGTGTGTGTGTGTGTGTGTGTGTGTGTGTGTGTGTGTGTGTGTGTGTGTGTGTGTGTGATTGTGTCGGTGTGTGGGTGTGATTGTGTCGGTGTGTGGGTGTGTGGGTGTGTGTGTGGTGTGTGGTGTGTGTGTGAGAGTGAGTGAGTGAGTGAGTGAGTGTGTGTGTGTGTGTGTGTGTGTGTGTGTGTGTGTGTGTGTGTGTGTGTGTGTGTGTTTGTGTAAGCAGGAATATGAACTTCGCCTTGATAAATGTTGCCAAACAAAGAGGGATTAATATACAACGTCAGAGTTCTGCCAAGTCATCAAGTTAAATACAACAATCATAACTCTTGTAGAGATCAGCTTAGAATATGTTGAGGACTGCAGTAATGATATTAAGAAGGCAAGGGGTAAGTAAGGCCCATATCCCAGTGTTGCAATGTTGTACGCGTTTAATGAACTGTATCAACAAAGTAATGTTTGCCATTTATGAAATGTTTTGACAATTATGTTTCAGTAAATTTGAATCTTTTTTCCAAGGGAGTGGAATTGTTTTTGTGTAAATAACATGTGAACGTTCACAGCAGAGAGGTTAGAGAATAAATATGAAACTATATAGTAATATGTTACGGCTGATCTAATTTCTTAGTTGCTCTGTTACATATAAATAAGAAAAATCCATACAAATGAAACCATGACCATACATTCTGAAATCCCTTCCACCTTTATATAAAACCGACATTTGTATAATTCTTACTTCACTACGCCCACTCATTCTTCTAGCCCTACATTTATTTTTGGGATCTAGATTGCCTTGGGAATGGAACATAGCAACAGGAGGTCATGTTTATTAAGTAATCGTTTTTATGGGTTCAACACACATTAATGTTGTACTTTTACACAAAAACCTATATTACTAGTCACTACTCAACCCAACACGAGGTGAAAGCAAAATAGATTACAATCGAGTCCACCTTTGCACCACTGCACTATTACGCCCCAGAATACCATACTAAGATGTCATCACAAGCTGTCAGCTTGTCAGCACAACAAGCTGTCAGCATCACTCCCTTACCTGCATATCAAACTCTCCCGCCGGAGTCGGAGTTCGGGAGCGGTTCAATAGGACATCACTAGATGGCGTAGTAGGTCGATGTGAATCACTTTGGCACAGAACCTGTCGAGAAACAATGTCATATAGCAACAACTGTGTCGATTATGAACACAGTGACGTCGTCTAGCTGTTGAAATACCAGACATTTGTCTCTCATATGTCAGCGTAAAGCAAATGTAACTTCAAGTTTTCAAGTATTTACTGCTAAAACGTGATGTTTCACTATACTGCAGTTGTAACGTGACTGTGTGCTAAAGTAGTAAGTTAATAAAATAAATATGACAAATAGACAAATACAATTAACTGTATATTTTAAGTGTACATTAAAACGATGAGTAAATTAATAAAATAAATATAATAAATAGATAAAAATTATTTGTACATTGAATTTCACGGTCATGCAATTTAAAGGATACTACACTGTGAGCTAAAATAATACGTTAATAAAATATTAGAATAAATAGATCAATAAAAGTATTAGTACATTAAATAAAAAAAACAGGTAGTCCATTAATGATTAACACTAAAACAACCTACTATAATGTCAATGTCTGAATGACTGGGATGGCGTTAACAGTTTTGCATTAAAAACAATTACCAAGAAGACACTCAAATATACAGTCACCCCAAATAATGCCCCATGAAACATTAAATGAAAACAATTGGCCCAATGATTTGAGAGCATAGAGAAAAATAACACCCAACGTGGCATAACTGACGAGGAAACCATCTTTGTGGGACGGAACAAGGGAAAGGATGTATAAAGCACTGAAGGTCAAGTGAAGGTCACCTGTTCAAGGTTATTCAGCTTCCGTTGCAGCTGCTAGATGCTGTCATGTGACACCTGTCTCCGACTCTCCATCACCTCAGCGTGACGACTCATCTTCTGCTCAAGCTCAAGCTGTAACAAACACGTTACAGTGTTACAGATGTAACACCGTTACATGCACTCCTGTGTGTGTTAAAGACATAATCATGTTACAGACACACTTGTGTTACAGACACACTTTTGTTACAGACACACTTGTGTTAAAAGACACACTTGTGTTACATACACACTTGTGTCACATACACACTTGTGTTAAAAGACACACTTGTGTTACAGACATACTTGTGTTAAAAGACACACTTGTGTTACATACACACTTGTGTTAAAAGACACACTTGTGTTGAAAGACATACTTGTGTTACATACACACTTGTGCTACAGACACACTTGTGTTAAAAGACACGCATGTCGTACAGATACACTTGTGTTAAAAACACACTTATGTTACAGACACGTGTGTTAAAAGACAGGCTTGTGTTACAGACACACTTGTGTTAAAATACACACTTGTGTTACAGACACACTTGTGTTACAGATACACTTGTGTTACAGACACACTTGTGTTACAGATACACTTGGGTTACGCATGTAAGTGTTACATATAAACTTGTGTTAAACATTATAGACATGTTACAAACATGTTTGTCACACAGACATGTTTGTACACTGATACACGTGAACAATCATTGCCAAGTAATGCAGACAATCTCACAGGTTGTTTTGACACCTCTTGTGATAATAATAATAATAATAATAATTATGTTTGTTAACATAGCACTTTTTAAGTAATTAAATGCCAACCAAATCAAAGCGCTTCACATTAACATGATGTGTTGACTAATAATCTAAAATATAAATGAATTAAATACATAAGCTAAAATCAAATAAATAAACTAAGATAATTAATTAAGTAAGTTAAGATAAAAAAAAATAATAATAAATATGTTAAGATAAGTAAATAAAATAAATAAAATAGGGTGTAAAAATACAGTTTCAAACAGAACAATTTAAAACCAGTCAATGCTATGAAATATAAACCAGTGCCATCAAGGCATTTAATACAAACGAAATAGATAAGTTTTGAGTTGTTTCAGGAAAGTTGCCAATGTTCCAGTTGACCACTTCACATATGTCACTACACAAAGGTTCCACCATTGTGTCAGTGACATCTCTGAGACGTTGACAGAACTAGTCACCTTCAGCTGGTATTGTTGTTCTTCAAAGTAGTTAGTGTTTCCCTTTGCCGTTGCGTCCTGTGGCACTGGGGTGTTGACGCCACTCCGGACACACCAATCATTGATTGTAAGTTCACAAAAACATTCCATTAACATGTTTCACTCTCAAGGTTTCACTCTCAGTGATTCACTCCCGAGGTTCTGACTTAGTGGCCATTGTGACAATGGATGACTGGCCGCTTGAGTGGACAGTGACCACAACAACAATCTTATAATTTAACAGAAATATATCTCAGCCAGGTCCAACAGTTGGGATCTGAACAGATAACGAGATCCCCATGAACCTTGCCACAAAAAACATATAGTGTTCACTTAATAAAACAAGTAATGTTTAGCAATAGTGGTAGCTTCTAGTATTTCTTGCATCAAGCCTTTATTAATATTATTATTTTAACAAGGAGAATAAACCACGTTTTCAATAAAATATAAAATATAAATTTCGATGACATTTTTCTTCATCGCTGGGAAATGATCGTTTAAAAGTGCGACAAATCTTAAGAAAAAGACAGAAACACAAGCGTGACTAAGCGTGACGACACGTGCATGCATGCGAGAGAGTTACCACGACGAGGGTGTGTTTGAGCACGCTCAGATGCTCCTGCAGGTTGTCCTTCTGGTCGTGGAGCTGCTCCAGCTCCGTGGCCGTCTCGATGCGGGATCGCTCCAGCTCCAGCATCCCCTCCGTCACCTCCTGGGCACACGGGCGATAGGGTGACTCACAGATAGGTTGAGAGTGAGATAGGGTGTGGGTGAGATAGGGTGAGTGAGATAGGGTGAGAGTGAGATAGGGTGAGTGAAATAGGATGAGAGTGAGATAGGGTGTGAGTGAGATAGGATGAGTGAGATAGGGTGTCCAGGCAATAGGGTGTCTGGGGGAATAGGGTGACAAGCTGATAGGATGTCTTGACAATAGAGTGACAGGCTGATGGGGTGCCTGGCAAAAGGGTGACATGGTGATAGGGTGTCTGGGCTATTTGCCAATGTAAAATCCCCCATTGCTTCAAAAAGTCAACTATAATTCCTGTTCCCAAAAATTCTACAGTCTCTTGTTGAAATGCTTGGTTCTCCAGTTTTTAATTCAATTATCGACCCATTGCTTGACCGATTTCGGTTTGCATATCGTGAAAATAGATCTGTCAATGATGCTGTCTGACAACAGCAGTGATGACAACAAAGTAAGAGACAACAACAGTGATGACAACAACGTAAGAGACAACAGCAGTGATGACAACAACGTAAGAGACAACAGCAGTGATGACAACAACGTAAGAGACAACAGCAGTGATGACAACAACGTAAGAGACAACAGCAGTGATGACAACAACGTAAGAGACAACAGCAGTGATGACAACAACGTAAGAGACAACAGCAGTGATGGCAACAACGTAAGAGACAACAGCAGTGATGACAACAACGTAAGAGACAACAACAGTGATGACAACAACATAAGAGACAACAGCAGTGATGACAACAACGTAAGAAACAACAGCAGTGATGAAAACAACTTGAGAGACAACAACAGTGATGACAACAACATAAGAGACAACAACAGTGATGACAACAACGTAAGAGACAACAGCAGTGATGACAACAACGTAAGAGACAACAGCAATGATGACAACAACGTAAGAGACAACAGCAGTGATGACAACAACGTGAGAGACAACAGCAGTGACGACAACAACGTGAGAGACAACAGCAGTGATGACAACAACGTGAGAGACAACAGCAGTGATGACAACAACGTAAGAGACAACAGCAGTGATGACAACAACTTGAGAGACAACAGCAGTGACAGAGAACAGAATGAGAAGTGTGAGCCGCGGACCAGGCAGATCAAGAGTGTCACTCACTGTTTTGATATCGTCCTTGAGTTCTCGCAGTGTGTCCTCCAGTTCATGTTCCCGGCTGGACAGTTCCTCCTGGGATTGCAGCTGGAGGGAAGAGACGGATGGGATCAGGGGACAACAGGGACAGACAGGGACATGGGGTCATTTGGTGGGCCACAACCAGCTGGGCCAGGAGCAGACAGGGACAGGAGTGTTGTCAAAAGTACATAAATGTGTTTTGTACATTCATGTATGTGTGTGTGTGTGTGCGTGCGTGCGTGCGTGCGTGCGTGCGTGTGGTGTGGTGTGTGGTGTGTGGTGTGTGGTGTGTGGTGTGTGGTGTGTGGTGTGTGGTGTGTGTGGTGTGTGTGCGTGCGTGCATGTATGTGTGTGTGTGTCTGTCTTGTGTGGTGTGTGTATGTGTGTGTGTCTGTGCGTGTGTGTGTGTGTGTTTGTGTGTGTGTGTGTGTGTGTGGAGTGCGTGTGTTGTGTGTGTGTGTGGAGTGCGTGTGTTGTGTGTGTGTGTGTGTGTGTATGAGTGTGTGTGTGTGGCACCACTCTACCCACCGGCACCACTCTACCCATTGGCACCACTCTACCCATTGGCACCACTCTTCCCACTGGCACCGCTCTACCCACTGGCACCGCTCTATCCACTGGCACCGCTCTATGCACCGGCACCGCTCTACCCACCGGCACCGCTCTACCCACCGGCACCGCTCTACCCACCGGCACCGCTCTACCCACCGGCACCACTCTACCCACCGGCACTGCTCCACCCAGCGGCACCGCTCTACCCACCAGCACCACTCTACCCACCGGCACCGCTCTACCCACCGGCACCACTGTACCCACTGGCACCACTCTACCCACCGGCACTGCTCCACCCAGTGGCACCGCTCTGCCCACCGGCACCGCACTACCCACTGGCACCGCACTGCCCACCGGCACCGCACTACCCACTGGCACCGCTCTGCCCACCGGCACTGCACTGCCCACCGGCACCGCACTACCCACTGGCACCGCACTACCGACTGGCACCGCTCTGCCCACCGGCACCGCACTACCCACTGGCACCGCACTACCCACCGGCACCGCTCTACCCACCGACACCACTCTCTACCCACCGGCACTGCTCCACCCAGCGGCACCGCTCTACCCACCAGCACCACTCTACCCACCGGCACCACTCTACCCACTGGCACCGCTCTACCCGCTGGCTTGGTGTAGGAATAAGACGTAACATACCCGCCGCACTATTTCCAAGTGTTCCGCTCTCAGATAGTTGAGTTCGTCTCCAAGCCGATTGGCTCTGCTGTAGTGCGCCTGGGCGATGCCTTCAAGGTCTGCAATCTCAGCAGCCGACTTCTCTCTAATCTGACGAACCTCCTGGTGAGTAAACAATGAATTACAAAGGTGGACCATTCATCAGTGATTATTATAAAGTAATCTAATAATTGCCTAGCGCGTAAAAGACCCGCAGTTAAATTGGTTCACGGTGTTACTAGGCAGCACTGTATAAAGGAATTATTTTTAATTCCATTCTTTATCAAAAGAAACATAACTTAAAACATTGTATATTCTCACCTGTAAATCTTGCGCATTTGTTTATATTTAAATACTAAAGGAGAATTTGTGTGAGCCGTCTCAGATATCATTTTGTAAGTTGCTCATTAGTTTACTACAGTTGACCAGCTACACGACAAATTCAGACAGCTTCTAATAATCATTTATTATATACAGTACAAACTTGTCTCTATACTACACTATCTACAAACGTGTTTAGAAGACATGTCTCAGTGTCAGTCTCACCTGGTCGCTATACTACACTATCTACAAACGTGTTTAGAAGACATGTCTCAGTCTCACCTGGTCTCTATACTACACTATCTACAAACGTGTTTAGAAGACATGTCTCAGTCTCACCTGGTCTCTATACTACACTATCTACAAACGTGTTTAGAAGACATGACTCAGTGTCAGTCTCACCTGGTCTCTATACTACACTATCTACAAACGTGTTTAGAAGACATGTCTCAGTCTCACCTGGTCTCTATACTACACTATCTACAAACGTGTTTAGAAGACATGACTCAGTCTCAGTCTCACCTGGTCTCTATACTACACTATCTACAAACATGTTTAGAAGACATGTCTCAGTCTCAGTCTCACCTGGTCTCTATACTACACTATCTACAAACGTGTTTAGAAGACATGTCTCAGTCTCAGTCTCACCTGGTCTCTATACTACACTATCTACAAACATGTTTAGAAGACATGTCTCAGTCTCACCTGGTCTCTATACTACACTATCTACAAACATGTTTAGAAGACATGTCTCAGTCTCACCTGGTCTCTATACTACACTATCTACAAACATGTTTAGAAGACATGTCTCAGTCTCACCTGGTCTCTATACTACACTATCTACAAACATGTTTAGAAGACATGTCTCAGTCTCACCTGGTCTCTATACTACACTATCTACAAACGTGTTTAGAAGACATGTCTCAGTCTCAGTCGCACCTGGTCTCTATACTACACTATCTTCAAATGTGTTTAGAAGACATGTCTCAGTCTCAGTCTCACCTGGTCTCTATACTACTCTATCTACAAACGTGTTTAGAAGACATGGCTCTGTCTCAGTGTCAGTCTCACCTGGTCTCTGTCCTCCAGGTTGTGTCTGAGACTTGTCACTTCATCCTCCAGTTGCTGTATCCTCAGAGCCCTGTCAGACGACTCCTGGACACACAACATTACGTGTTACACAGACAGCAGGGGCAGACTGGCAGGACAGTGTGACACCGACACCATGAGTATCATGGCGTCATGTGACACTGATGTCATGAGTACCATGGCATCATGATGCCATGAGTATCAATGCGTCATGTGACACTGATGCCATGAGTATCATGGCGTCATGTGACACTGATTACATGAGTATCATGGTGTCATGTGAAACTGATGACATGAGTATCATGGCATCATGTGACACTGACGCCATGAGTATCATGGCGTCAGGTAACACTAATGTCATGAATATCATGGTGTCATGTGACACTGACACCATGAGTATCATGGCGTTATGTGACACCAACATCATGAGTATCATGGCATCACGCACAGTGTTTCTTAACCCATGGTAAATTCTGTGTTAGCAAATGTAGTTTTCTTAATAAATTAAAATTACTTTGGCACATACTGTGTGAAGCTGATTGATCAAAATGTTGTGTTTCACATCCTTGTTTCAAAAGTAAGTTAATTTCTTACAAAACAACCAAATGCTGGATCCTTGAACAATTTGTTCCACAAATAAAATGTAATTTAAGATATTCCTGTCAAACAAAATATACACCCAAAATTGTCCTCAGTGTTGCTTTTTATTTTAGTAAAATTGTATTCTTGAGTTGTATAGTTGCCCATAATAAGTGTATATCACATTGTAGCTAAGTCTAGGACATATTCGCATTAGTACGCTTTCCTAATGCATTAGAAACAGCTTCCATGTTACATTGTGAAATAAAGTTACTCTGACTCTTACTGTAAGCTTTCAGCTGAATGTGTATTTGGTTACTAAGCAGTCAACGTTTTGTTACCATGGAGACCTAAACTAATGTATTTGGTTACCAAGCAGTCAACACATGGAGACCTGAACTAATGCCTATGGGTACTAAGCAGTCAACATTTCGTTACCATGGAGACCTGAACTAATGTATGTGGTTACTAAGCAGCCAATGTTTCATTATCATGGAAACCTGTGTTCGTAAACTGGTGAGTTCCTCGCATGACCTTGACAAGGCTGTCATTAATTCATCCTTCTCAGCATCCCTCTTGGCAATCTCTCGCGCTGAGAACACAACAGACAAACACGTCTTTACAAGACTGTCAGTAAATAACCCAAAGTGACGATAAATGGATGAACAACCAGTCAATCTCATTGCCCCCCCCCGCACTTCCCTCCCATTAACAATTACATGGTCTAGTGATTGGAGTCTAACTGAAAAAAGAGGAAACACCTCGATATCATAAACGCAGAATGTCTGATATTCATAAATAATAAATTTTAGATATGCACCTAACCGAGAGTTGATTATGAATTTAAATGTAATCACATTAAACTGTTGTATAAAGTTAATGACTTAAATTAAATTAATTGCATTACTGAAGTTAATAAATAAACAAGTGAATTGAATTGAACCCGCGCCTTGTGTTAACCCACCAAGATTCTGGACTTTCTCGTCGAGTCCAACAAAGTTCTCCTGAGTCTTCTGTTGTCTCTCTGCCTCCATCTGAAACACACCAGTGATGCACAGGTCATGTGACATGTGGTAACACTCCACACAGTATTACTATATTGAAATAATAGCCCCAATAAAAGCAAGCAAATAGAGCAAAATCACATATAAATCATAGAATACATAATTATCATGAGTTTGTGTGTGTGTGTGTGTGTGTGTGTGTGTCTATGGTGTGTGCGTGTGGTGTGTGTGCGTGTATGTGTGTATGTGTGCATGAGTGTGTGCCTGTGTATGCATGCATGCATGCACACATGTGTGTATGTGCATGGCATCAATTACGTAAACTACCCACTGCAGTGATAAGACGTGTTTGCAGGCTCTAATCACCACCTGCCTTTGTACAAGCGTGGGATATGAGTGAGTGGTTTCCCTAGCCACCATGGGGACACAGAGAGAGGAGTGGGGACCAGTGTCCACGCCACTAGACAGACAGGAGCCAGGGCCAGGAGAAGACAGACAGGTTCAAAGTTCACTCTTGGCACTTCAACGAGTAATTAGAATTGCACAATCTAATTTAAAACCTCGTCATGAGTGAATCTTTCCAACTGATTCATCAGACTGGACAGGTCAGTGAGGACACTTGAGGAACATCTGCACACACACGCACGCACGCACGCACGCACGCACGCACGCACGCACGCACGCACTCACACTCACTCACTCACTCACTCACTCACTCACTCACTCACTCACTCACTCACTCACACACACACACACTCAGTCACTCACTCACTCACTCACTCACTCACTCACTCACTCACACACACACACACACTCACTCACTCACTCACTCACTCACTCACTCACTCACTCACTCACTCACTCACTCTCACTCACTCACTCACTCACTCACTCACTCACTCACACACACCCACACCACACACACACACACACACACACTCACTCACTCACTCACACACACACACACTCACTCACTCACTCACACACACACACACACACACACTCACTCACTCACTCACTCACTCACTCACACACACACACACACCAGTTGAGATTTACTTTACGACCTGAAAAAAACTAAAAACAGACAAGTGGCACCTATTTTCAAGCCACGACTGACACCTTTTTTGCTCTTTACTTCATTCTTTTACCCGTCGACCACCAGTCCACCCATATTTCTACCCGTCCACAACAGGTTTTACCCATCCAAATGACGGGTGAACGGGTCTCTGCATAAAGCTATGATATCAGCGTGTGTTGGTAGCACAAGGAATACGTGTGTATTAAAATCCAACGAATGTGGATGAATAAAGCGATTAACAACATATAAGCTGAACAGAAACAAGTACACATGAAGTTAATTCAATGTGTATTTAAATATAATAATTTGGTAAACAATGTTGATGTGTTATAAAGAAAGTGTACATCTAAATGTGTCAACTAAGACGTACTGAAGTATGCTGCAGCTTGTGAAGACAGAAACAGGTTGTGAAAGACGGCATTCAAGGTGCATTCATGGCAGGAGGGATCATCGCCACAGATCATTTTTAAAACATAAATTCTATGTTTGTTGACAACGGAATCACAAGACCAGTTTCAAAGCAGTGCTAAAATCATTGAACAAAGTGAACACACTTTGTTGTTAGGCCAAATAGCTTGCGTGTTGATATTTTTATGCTGTTATATATATAGAGCCACTCCACTTTTACCATTGTTCCCCAATACATGACTGTACCCAGTTAAAAATAGGTGTTTGTCCAATTGTTTCACCAAAGTCAAATGACTTAGTTGATCAAATTACCCAGCTCACCATTAATCTGAAATGCAATAGGTTTAAAGATGAAATTTAAGAGGGATCTTTAATTATGGCATGTATCCATGCTCTTATGTGCTTCCTTGTTACACTCGATGAAAACAAACACAAATATCTGCTTTGAAAATGATTAATGATTGGAGACAATGTGAATTACTATCGCCACTAGGGGATGCCAAAGATTGTGGTAAATGACACGGCAGGCATGCACAGGATTAGTACGGACAAGCTACCTTCGCACGTTCAACATTGTCAGTAGCAATTCACACTCTTTCGCAGCAAGTTCTCTGGATACTTGACAAAAGCTGGAGTTAACTGTCGTTAACATCTGAAAGAAGTTGGTTCGCGTCACAAAAATTAATGACTGAATCAACATCATTATCTAAACCAACCACATGACCTAGCAACCAGATCCATGAAAAAAGGGCACCAGAAACATGCAGCTATGAGACATTCTGCTGTATATTTTGCCAACAATTTTGGCATTATAAAAACGTATATTTTACAGAAATATCTGTACGATAGTTTCAAATGTTTATCATGCAAGACTACATTTTTTTTGTAATGACACAAAATAAATGTTGTAACAAAAAGTTAATGTTAGGAATCAGAAATGAAGTATTCCCAGAAAAAAGTTTGTATTAGTTATGAGTGACATTAGTACTAAATGTATAGTATGCATTAGTAGTTAAACATATATTAGTGATTAGACATAATAATTGTTATTAGTAACAAATATTAGTGATGAAACAAATTGATAAAAACGTGCAGGTTTGTTTTTTGTATGGTCAGACAACTTCTTTTCCTCCTTACATCTGGTAAGTAGCTAAAGGCCAATAGTTTGCCAACATTTCGCCTTCAACCCATTTAAAAAAAAAATGTAATAGTCATCAACACCAGCACAGAAACGTATGCATAATTGTATTGTGTTTTAATGCAAAAAATCCACTTTTGACAGTCAATTAAATAATTTTCTGGTAGAACAATTAATTAAGCTAATGAAAATGAACTGACGAGACATTGCTAAGATAGATTTAGTAACATTGTTAGAGTTGAGACGAACACAGCTGAATTGGTGCAAAGACGAATTAGTTGCTGTCAATATCTTATGATGTGTCAAGAGCATCTCATTGCTGGAGTCGACTTACCTGCTCCAGTAGCTCCACTTGGCTCTCAGCTGCCTGTAGACTAGAGTGGAGCTCCTCCAGCTCACCAGTGTGCTCTGAAATGTTTCGCCACAAAAACTCACGAGTCTGTTTGGAAATATTCGGGCTGAAATATGTTACAAACTGTCAAAGTGACATGTCTATGATAACAATCACATCTGTAGCAAAATATATAAAATAATACACTGTATGTATATTATGCACCAATTTGCAGATTACAATATAAAAATAATACAGTGCATAGCTACTAATATTCAATAATAATGATGGATCTCACTTAATTATTTTTACAATATCAGTGACAATATATGTCACCTACACTTAGTTTTAGTGACAATATCTCACATGCACTTTGTTTTACACTATCAGTGAAGATATCTCACCTCCAATTTGTTTTACAATATCAGTGAAGATATCTCATCTCCAAGTGTTTCACGATATCAGTGAAGATATCTCACATACATTTAGTTTTACAATATCAGTGAAGGTATCTCACATACATTTAATTATACAATATCAGTGAAGGTATCTCACATACATTTAGTTTTACAATATCAGTGAAGATATCTCACATACATTTAGTTTCACGATATCGGAGAATATATATCACATACATTTAGTTTCACAATATCAGTGAAGATATCTCACATACATTTAGTTTTACAATATCAGTGAAGGTATCTCACAAAATAATTATAGTTTTTTATATAGCGCTAATTCCCGCAAGGCGGATCGATGCGCTGCACAAGAGGTATACTAAATGTATATTAATAAATAGTAATATAAATTATATAAATTAATATAAATCATATTACTTTTTGGTTTTAAGATGCACTAGTAAACCTTTGTATGTAAATTATATAAATAAATTAAAAATAAATTGTACACTGTTTTTAAGATGTGTAGTACTAAAACTTGGTATGTAAATTATATAAATTAATCTGAAATTAAAACCTTTACTAAAACTCTGTATGTAAATTTATATATATATATAGATTTATATATATATATATAGATTTAGATATATAGGTTTAGATATATATATATAGATTTATATATATATATATATATATATATATATATATATATATATATATATACATTGTATATATATATATATATATATATATATATATAAATTAATCTAAAACATAAACACTGATTAAAACATGTATGACATTAAAAATAAATTCTTAAGCAATGCACATACATTTAGTGTTACAATATCAGTGAAGGTGTCTCACCGTGTACACTGGCCCTGAGTGAGGTCAGGTCCCTATCCACAGCCCCCTTCCTGTCCCTCCCCTCATCCAGGGCAGCCTCAATCTGCCGCAGCTCTCTGTCCAGACGCTCCAGCTTTAACCTTCTGCTCTTCACTCTCTCCTCAATCTGCTGCTCCGTTCTGCAACCACAGAAGAAAAGGGTTAAGAGATGTGGTTAAAATTGATCAGTATGTTCAAGTTGACTGAATCATCTAAATTTGAAGTTTCACAGTAAGTGTTAATATGACTGAGATCAGCCTCGCATGTCGGGGAGATCAGCCTCGCATGCCGGGGAGATCAGCCTCACATGCCGCGGAGATCAGCCTCGCATGCCGGGGAGATCAGCCTCACATGCCGGGGAGATCAGCCTCGCATACTGGGGAGATCACCCTCGCATGCCGGGGAGATCACCCTCGCATGCCAGGGAGATCAGCTTCGCATCCCGGGGATATCAGCCTTACATGCCAGGGAGATCAGCCTCTCATGCCAGGGAGATCAGCCTCTCATGCCAGGGAGATCACTTTCGCATGCCAGGGATATCAGCCTTACATGCCAGGGAGATCAGCCTCTCATGCCAGGGAGATCAACCTCACATGCCGAGGAGATCACCCTCGCATGATGGGGAGATCACCCTCGCATACCAGGGAGATCACCTTCGCATGCCAGGGAGATCACCCTCGTATGCCGGGGAGATCACCCTCGCATATTGGGGAGATCACCCTCGCATGTCGGGGAGATCACCCTCGCATGCCGGGGAGATCACCCTCGCATGTCGGTGAGATCACCCTCGCATGCCGGGGAGATCACCCTCGCATGCCGGGGAGATCACCCTCGCATGCCGGGGAGATCACCCTCGCATGCCGGGGAGATCACCCTCGCATATTGGGAAGATCACCCTCGCATGCCGGGGAGATCACCCTCGCATGCCGGGGAGATCACCCTCGCATGCTGGGGAGATCACCCTCGCATGCCAGGGAGATCACCCTCGCCTCACCTTACTCGACTAAGAACAGCGAGTTATTTTTGTGTGTTGCTTTCCCTTCCGCCCGACTGCCACTGGCCTACATCTGTTAGTTTGTCATGACAATTGAGTCAAACAAATTATTTATTGACCACAATTAAATTCAAGACTTTTCAAAACTACTTTATAAAATTCAACGATTTCAAGGCCTTGAATTTGGTCCAATCAAATTCAAGCCTTTTCAAGACTTTCAAGGCCCCGTACGGGCCCTGCTGAAGTCACAAGACATCACCTTTTCAGTTGGTGGACCTGACTGTGCAGACCTCGGTGGGTCTCATCCAGCTGAACCTTCTCTCGCTTCAGTTTCGCAACAGCCGTCTCAGCTGTCGTCCTCTCGGCTTCAAGCTCCACCAACATGGCTCTAGCCTGCTCCACTTGTCGCTTCAGATGCTCCAGTTATGTCGTCAACTCCTGGACGTCGCTCGTGTCACCCTGCAGCTCGCTGTCATCCTGTCGTGAAACACAACAACGTTTGGTCTTTTGTTTTCCTCGTGTGTTCTCAGTGAAATGCTCCAATTACTGCTCCACTTACTGTTCCACTTACTACTCCACTTACTGCTCCACTTACTGCTCCACTTACTGCTCCAATTACTGCTCCACTTACTGCTCCACTTACTGCTTCACTTACTGCTCCACTTACTGTTCCACTTACTGCTTCACTTACTACTCCACTTACTGCTCCACTTACTGCTCCACTTACTGATCCAATTACTGCTCCACTTACTGTTCCACTTACTGCTCCACTTACTGCTTCACTTACTGCTCCACTTACTGTTCCACTTACTGCTCCACTTACTGCTCCACTTACTGCTCCACTTACTGTTCCACTTACTGCTCCACTTACTGATCCAATTACTGCTCCACTTACTGTTCCACTTACTGCTCCACTTACTGCTCCACTTACTGCTCCACTTACTGCTCCACTTACTGCTCCACTTACTGATCCAATTACTGCTCCACTTACTGCTCCAGTTACTGCTCGACTTACTTCTCCAGTTACTGCTCCACTTACTGCTCCAATTACTGCTCCACTTATTTCTCCAGTTACTGCTCCACTTACTCCTCCACAAGAGCAATATTTTAAAATGAATCTCTCTATTTCTCGTCTACTCGTTAAATATTTTTAATATAAGAATAAACAGTTTTATAACACATAGCCTGCAGAAATATATTTAGTTAACCTGAGAAAGCATTCTCAGTTTTAATATTCCGACCATGCAAAGTTCACGCTGTAAACAAAATTTTAAACATGGTTTATTGCAGAATAAACGCATGTATGCATGCAGAGCCATGCACACAGGACTACCTACACATGTATAACATAATTTTGTAGACTATTTTAATGTAAAACAAATTAAACAATGCAGTACCAACTCACAAACTTGACGTACATTTATTAACAACATTTTGACATTACTTCTAACACTAACATTAGTCATGGTAAAAACCAATTCAAACATTAGAGGTTACAATAAAAAGTGCAAATACGTCTTCTTGCACTGCACCATGGGATTGTTCTAGACATCAGTACCATGCTTGATAAGCATGTTCACTTCAATGTTACTTTCTATTAATGCTTTCAACCAAACATTGATATAAAATGCATCAAACTTAGCATAAATGACTGGTCAGTGATATATAGATGACCACTCACCCAGCTAAGATCCTGCTCTTTCAGTTTCCTTTTTGTCTTCAAATCGGTCAGTTTGTCTTCGACCACCTGAAGAACACAAAAGGAGATATCAACACAACAGTGGTGAGCGGTGGTTGCGTGGTTGCGCCGGACTGTCAATCGAGGGGACGGTGGTTCAATCCCACCTACCGCCATTTAAAAACTTAGGCAATTTTGTTCACCCCACATTTGCCTGTGTCTTTCGGAAGAGACACTAAAAGTCGGTGGTCCCTTCTAACTGGTGTCTATGCCAGGGGAAGTAAAAGATCCCACACAGGAGGTAAATAAATGTGTAACCTGTAGTGGATTCACCAATTCTAGAGAAGGACAACTCAAAAAAACCAATGCCAATAATGGTCAGCAAGTTGACCGGTGGCCATTAATGGAAGAAGAAGAAGAAGAAGAAGAATATAAGATGTCTACACTTTTTATTATGTTCTAATATTAAAAATTGAGACAAAATTATGAAATACCTCTAAGAAGATGTCATACCTTAATTTCGAGCCTGCGACTTGCTATTTCCTGCTCACGCTGCGTGTCAAGAGAGTCGAGTTGTCGCCGCCGTTTCTCCGTTGGTTCCTGGAGCAACTGGAGCTCCGACTTGCTCCGCCGCAGCTCTCTGTGGAGCTGCTCCAGTTCCTCCTGACTTTTAGTTATTGCGCAGGTGAAAAGCAAAGGTAGGTTCTTATAGAGTGTGGTAACCAGTTTGTAATACTGCTCTGTGCTTTCCTGACAGAACATTCATCTGCACAGTCTTGGTCTTCCTAAGTATTCAGCCATGCTAAAATTAGTGCAAAAAGATTGACCATTCACAATTGCCAATGTCTATAGCCAGGTATTCTTTCATACAACTAAGTGAATTCAGGCAATGTGGATTACACAAAATTGTACAAGAGCAGTAGAATGATTATCTGATATTCTAGCCCCCATGTGCCCTAATATGACAGGATAACCTATCATCTAATGATTCTTTTAACAATTGTTATAAAGATGATTTTTTTAAACCGGACATGCTGAAATTATTAACATATCAATGAATCCAACTTGAGGCCAACCTAATTGACAACAGTATTATCCTTTGTCACATTTGATCTTATTTGGTATGTCATGTGACACAAGTACTCCTACCTGCTGAGTTAATAAGGTCAGCTCAAGTCATTTCGTTGACAAGATGTCGTCACTCTCCTGTGCTAGAGATAGTTTCTCTCTGCGCTCATTCTCTGCTCGGGAAATTGACGCTTCCATATCCGACAATCTGCAACAAGATCAGCTAGTTTCCCACTGGGCTTGGCTAAAGGGTCCTCTGCCCAGAATTGGCCAAACAGTAATTTGTAACGGGAAGTCTACTGTCTAGAACGTGGGAAAGTTAAACATCAAAGGCTATTGCGGCTAAGTCTGTTCACCTCAGCAATATTGGCAATTTGTTTTGAAACTTGAGGTTTTGTTTAACATTTGAACATGATGCAGGTGGAATCTTTCGAATTGCGAGCATTGTTCCAGCTTAATAAAGCAACCAATCACGAACTAGTAGGCAGTAAATCTTCAACTTCAACCTCTTTATTAAGACTAAGCGTCTCATTTGAATTGTGTGAGATTTCTTTCTCTAAATGACCCTGTGTCCAATATCAGATGGCCAGAATACAGGATTGATGTCAGCTTTGTTGACATACCTGTGACCTGTATGACTTGGTGACAATCGTCTAAGCTTACAGTGACATCAGTCTTAGTCTAATCCACCCACCTTTGTGTGGCTAATCTCAGTTTCACGTCTGCTTGTTGGAACTCATCATCTTTTTGTGCTACCACCTGCAAGCATGAGAGGTGAACTGAGACATGTAGACAGTGCTTAGCATGCACAAGAAATGTACTGATAAGTGTACAATATCTTTTATGACTACTCCTTAAAACTTGTTAATTTTATTCAAAAGAGCTTTTTACTCATGAATATTGACGTACATTTTAAGTTTTTAGGATTTACTTATTTATTTATTATTCTGAGCTGCTTTTAGTACTTTTACATTCATAATATGTATTATTATTATGAGTAATTTTGTAATTATTATAAGTATGTGTATTTTTATGATAATTTATTTCGATATTTGATGCTATATTTTTATGATTTTTTACTTTTAGTTTCTTTCTATGATTTGTTGTAACAGCGCCTTCGAACAAGGTAACTTGGATTTATGGTGCTATATAAATGGTTTTATTATTATAAATTTTACTGGAAAGTAATGTAATTGTGTTGTGATGAATTTTGTTAATCCAAATTTTTTGGCCTCTACGTTTTTGGATTAGCAAGTGTTTCAGCTATAGCTCTCATGCATATAGCAGGATGTACTAATGTTTGGAAATTTTATTCCTTCAAAAGACGTTTGCGTGCCATGTTTTCTGGATTACTGGGATATGACTTATTGAGGTCAGGATTAGCTTGTTGTTATGACCACTTCACTTCTGAGTCATCAATCACAACATTGCACGCAGCAAACAATGGCAGACCTCAACAGTGACGCCACCTGTCGGGATGAATTATAACTAAATGTGTCAATTGGAAAAAAATCTCTTTGTGAGTTTTTTCAAATGTATTACCAATCAGAAGCCAATAATTCAAGGAAGCGAGAGAACACAGATGAAGGCGAGTGAACCATGACATGAGGAGGTGATGCTATTACAATTCCAATATCAGCCTATTAATAAGAAGACAAAGACATTTACAGAAAAAGACATTTTTACACACTAAGTTATTGTTTTATAATTATTTATCTTAGCTTATTTATTTATTTTTACTTACTTATTGCTCTTACATTACTTATTTAAATTAGATTACTAATTTGATCTTACCTTATGTATTTAATTAGTCTATATTTTTCATTTGGTCAACACGTCATAGTAATGTGTTTTTATTGATCTTAGTTTATTTACTTATTTATCTTAGCTCATTTATTGTTATCTTACCTTACGTGTTTAGTTAATTTATATTTTAGATTTAGTGAACACATCGTATTAATGTGAAGCGCTTTGATTGATATTTAGTTAGCTAAAAAGCACTATATAAAGCAACGGAATTATTATTATTATATTATTATTATTATTTACCGCCTCGATCTCGCTGAGCATTCTCTCGCTGTCCTTCCGAGGTTCACCCCCGCCTCGTGGGCCCGTCTCTCCAGCTCCTCGCTGTCTGTGAGGGCAGACGTGAGGGACGCACGCGCCTCCTCAAACTGACGCAGGGTCTGCTTAGCCAGGACACAAACGGCTTATGGCTAAGGATGGGAGAGTGGTGGTTTGTTAGTATCCAGAGGCACTTAATCCTATCCTCTGGTGTGTGTGTGTGAGTGAGTGAGTGAGTGTGTGTGTGTGTGTGTGTGTGAGTGTGTGTGTGTGTGTGTGTGTGTGTGTGTGTGTGTGTGTGTGTGTGTGTGTGTGTGTGTGTGTGTGTGTGTGTGTGTGTGTGTGTGTGTGTGTGTGTGTGTGTGTGTGTGTGTGTGTGTGTGTGTGTGTGTGTGTGTGTGTGTGTGTGTGGGTATATATATATGTGTGTGTACATAAGTGTGTGTGTGTATGTGCATGCGTGCGTGTATGTATGTGTGTGTGTGA
This sequence comes from Oasisia sp. SBJ-2009, assembly GCA_964017155.1. NCBI lineage: Eukaryota > Metazoa > Annelida > Polychaeta > Sabellida > Siboglinidae > Oasisia > Oasisia sp. SBJ-2009. The sequence continues at coordinate 7,149,685 of OZ024865.1, read as the reverse complement.
ATGTGTGTGTGTGTATGTGTGTGTGTGTGACACCGTTGTCACTGCAAAGTACAACATCACATACGAGACAGATCACATGACTGCTGTGCGTGACCTCTCACCTCTTTGCGAGCATCAATCAGGTCAGCCTCACACTCCAGAAGCAGGCGGTCGGCCTCTCGCAGTTCTGCCTTTCGCTTTGCGAGCGTGGCCTCAAGGCACTTGATCTCATCGCTGAGATAGTCGGGTCGAGGTCGCCGCGACCTTGGGTCATACTCATAGACGTAGTCCGACTCATTAACATCGTAGATGGTGGTGCCATCTAGGAACTCTCTGTGGGGAAGATTGAAATAGCACATTTTGTTTTTATTGATAATGGTACAGTGTATTGTGCATCACAGGACAATGGAAAATACCATGTTCATTTGAAAGTGGATAAACTAGGTACACAGTTTATAAAGTGTTAACACTATATGTGACAGTTGCGGGGAATATAGAAAAATACAAATTAAATAGTATCACTACGCACAAGTATTATATTATTATGGTTCTTATATTAGGAATATATGTATGGTGCCTAACAAATTATTTACTGTACTAGCAATGGGATTAACATAATTAGAATAATTATAAATATTTTTATAAATATCAAAATTACAGTTCTGCCCATAAAATGACACCAATTCAGGTAAAATAATAACAAATGCTTGCAAAACATAAACATTCCCTTTTTCAAATCTGTAGCAATGTTCACTAAAAAGGTCAAGTTCCTTCCCACCCATCTCCGTCTCCGTCCATCCCACCTCCCTCTCCTTCCCTCCCACCTCCCTCTCCTTCCCTCTCCTTCCCTCCCACCTTCCCTTCCTCTCCTTCCCTCCCACCTCCCTCTCCTTCCCTCCCACCTCCCTCTCCTTCCACCCCACCTTCCTCTCCTTCCCTCCCACATTCCTCTCCTTCCCTCCCACCTTCCTCTCCTTCCCTCCCACCTTCCTCTCCTTCCTTCCCACCTCCCTCTCCTTCCCTCCCACCTCCCTCTCCTTCCCTCCCACCTCCCTCTCCTTCCCTCCCACCTCCCTCTCCTTCCCTCCCACATTCCTCTCCTTCCCTCCCACCTTCCTCTCGTTCCCTCCCACCTCCCTCTCCTTCCCTCCCACCTCCCTCTCCTTCCCTCTCCTTCCCTCCCACCTCCCTCTCCTTCCACCCCACCTTCCTCTCCTTCCCTCCCACATTCCTCTCCTTCCCTCCCACCTCCCTCTCCTTCCCTCACACCTCCCTCTCCTTCCCTCTCCTTCCCTCCCACCTCCCTCTCCTTCCCTCCCACCTCCCTCTCCTTCCCTCCCACCTCCCTCTCCTTCCCTCCCACCTCCCTCTCCTTCCCTCTCCTTCCCTCCCACCTCCCTCTCCTTCCCTCCCACCTCCCTCTCCTTCCCTCTCCTTCCCTCCCACCTCCCTCTCCTTCCCTCCCACCTCCCTCTCCTTCCCTCCCACCTCCCTCTCCTTCCCTCCCACCTCCCTCTCCTTCCCTCCCACCTCCCTCTCCTTCCCTCCCACCTCCCTCTCCTTCCCTCTCCTTCCCTCCCACCTCCCTCTCCTTCCCTCTCCTTCCCTCCCACCTCCCTCTCCTTTCCTCCCACCTTCCTCTCCTTCCCTCCCACCTTCCTCTCCTTCCTTCCCACCTCCCTCTCCTTCCCTCCCACCTCCCTCTCCTTCCCTCCCACCTCCCTCTCCTTCCCTCCCACCTCCCTCTCCTTCCCTCCCACATTCCTCTCCTTCCCTCCCACCTTCCTCTCGTTCCCTCCCACCTCCCTCTCCTTCCCTCCCACCTCCCTCTCCTTCCCTCTCCTTCCCTCCCACCTCCCTCTCCTTCCACCCCACCTTCCTCTCCTTCCCTCCCACATTCCTCTCGTTCCCTCCCACCTCCCTCTCCTTCCCTCTCCTTCCCTCCCACCTCCCTCTCCTTCCACCCCACCTTCCTCTCCTTCCCTCCCACATTCCTCTCGTTCCCTCACACCTCCCTCTCCTTCCCTCTCCTTCCCTCCCACCTCCCTCTCCTTCCCTCCCACCTCCCTCTCCTTCCCTCCCACCTCCCTCTCCTTCCCTCCCACCTCCCTCTCCTTCCCTCCCACCTCCCTCTCCTTCCCTCTCCTTCCCTCCCACCTCCCTCTCCTTCCCTCCCACCTCCCTCTCCTTCCCTCTCCTTCCCTCCCACCTTCCTCTCCTTCCCTCTCCTTCCCTCCCACCTCCCTCTCCTTCCCTCCCACCTTCCTCTCCTTCCTTCCCACCTCCCTCTCCTTCCCTCCCACCTCCCTCTCCTTCCCTCCCACCTCCCTCTCCAACCCACCTCCTTCTCTGTGGCCGTGTCTTCGTGTTGCTCCTCCCCAGCTCCTTGAGTTCCCTGGCTGCGTCCTCCCTCTTCCCCAGTAAGTCCCTCTCCATCTCCGTCATGTGGTGGAGCTGAGACTTCTGCCGTCCCACAGCGAGGTCAAGGGCTTCCAACTCAGCCCGGCGGTCCTACAACGCACGGTCCATGGTCTCACTGGAGGGTGACTTAGAGACCCAGAGAACAGTCACTGGTCTCACTGGAGGGTGACTTAGTGACCCAGAGAACAGTCACAGGTCTCACTGGAGGGTGACTTAGAGACCCAGAGAAGAGTCATTGGTCTCACTGGAGGGTGACTTAGAGACCCAGAGAGCAGTCATTGGTCTCACTGGAGGGTGACTTAGAGACCCAGAGAGCAATCACTGGTCTCTCTGGAGGGTGACATAGAGACCCAGAGAACAGTCACTGGTCTCACTGGAGGGTGACTTAGAGACCCAGAGAAGAGTCATTGGTCTCACTGGAGGGTGACTTAGAGACCCAGGGAACAGTCACTGGTCTCACTGGAGGGTGACTTAGAGACCCAGAGAAGAGTCATTGGTCTCACTGGAGGGTGACTTAGAGACCCAGAGAACAGTCACAGGTCTCACTGGAGGGTGACTTTGAGACCCAGAGAGCAGTCACTGGTCTCACAGGAGGGTGACTTAGAGACCCAGAGAGCAGTCACTGGTCTCACTGGAGGGTGACTTAGAGACCCAGAGAACAGTCACTGGTCTCACTGTAGGGTGACTTAGAGACCCTGAGAACAGTCACAGGTCCCACTGGAGGGTGACTTAGAGACCCAGAGAACAGTCACAGGTCTCACTGGAGGGTGACTTAGAGACCCTGAGAACAGTCACTGGTCTCACTGGAGGGTGACTTAGAGACCCAGAGAACAGTCACTGGTCTCACTGGAGGGTGACTTAGAGACCCAGAGAACAGTCACTGGTCTCACTGGAGGGTGACTTAGAGACCCAGAGAACAGTCACCAGTCTCACTGGAGGGTGACTTAAAGACCCAGAGAACAGTCACTGGTCTCACTGGAGGGTGACTTAGAGACCCAGAGAGCAATCACTGGTCTCACTGGAGGGTGACTTAGAGACCCAGAGAACAGTCACTGGTCTCACTGGAGGGTGACTTAGAGACCCAGAGAGCAATCACTGGTCTCACTGGAGGGTGACTTAGAGACCCAGAGAACAGTCACTTGTCTCACTGGAGGGTGACTTAGAGATCCAGAGAACAGTCACCGGTTTCACTGGAGGGTGACTTAGAGCATTTTGCTGTAATTTATTCATTTCTTTGTCGCAATTAATTAATTGAACTTCTTTTATATCTCTATTTTACATTATAATTTATTATTTTAACTTTTAAACTAACAACATTAATTTATGTATTTATATTGTTTAATTTGTCTTATTTTCCTGTATGTGTCTATGTTAAGTGCTATGAATTCTCTGGATATGGCACTATGCAAAATAAACATTATTATTATTATTATTATTATAGAACTCACATTCAACGAACGTTTTCAAAACAGTGATATTGCTGCTGCGATATCCCTGGGACATTATTACTGTGACACATTATGAAGTATCCTTTTGGCACATCCTGGTGTTGACAGGTTTCACTATATGTAATGTAAAGATCAGTTTTGACATCACATGAATGCACAAAAGTGCGGAAATTATATTTTTTGTAAAAAAATATTTTATTGCGGTGTAATTGTTTTATGCTTGGCTTTTTACTTCTACAACTTGTGTTTATTTAAAATACCTTTAAATTATCTACACACTAGTATATAATTTGTTATAATATGTTACACTTTTTAGCAGTATACGTGGCCAACTTCCTGGCTGGAGGGCATTTTAAAATGTCAAAAAAAAACGTTTGTTGTCACATTTTCAAAAATGCAGTAAATATTTTTTGAAAACGGAAATATCCAAAAAAGCCACAAATTAATGTTCTATGTCTAGATAGGTGTCGCATTTATTGCTTCTCTTAATCACTAGATGGAACCACGTAAACTAAATTCAAACGGTGTGCTGTATTCGCTGGCCGGCTATGGCCAACCTGAGGAGATTCGGGGTGACCGTCAATGCCCGACTTGACTGCCAATCGGTTAATGTTTCATGGAGCATTATTTGGGGTGGCTGTGTATTTGATTGTCTTCTTGGTAATTGTTTTTAATGCAAAACTGTTACATTTGCTTTAAGCTGACGTATGAGAGTCAAATTGTTGGTGTTTCAACAGCTAGACGACACTGTGTTTATAATCGACACAGTTGTTGCTATATGACATTGTTTCTCGACAGGTTCTATGCCAAGGTGATCCACATCGACCTACTACGCCATCTAGTGATGTCCTGTTGAACCGCTCCCGAACTCCGACTCCGGCGGGAGAGTTTGATATGCAGGTAAGGGAGTGATGCTGACAGCTTGTTGTGCTGACAAGCTGACAGCTTGTGATGACATCTTAGTATGGTATTCTGGGGCATAATAGTGCAGTGGTGCAAAGGTGGACTCGATTGTAATCTATTTTGCTTTCACCTCGTGTTCAGTTATTTTTACAGAAAAGCAAATCTACAAAGTATTCATTACCACATGCAAGCTTGTGTCCGTTATTTTAAAGTGTAGCTTTGATAAAATCAATTGAAAAACTGCTTACTTATTTAATTGCTGCAGAATATTCAATTCAAATATTCTTGCATCACGACATGATTGTCCTATTTCCTGTTGTTGGCTTCCTTATTCTCTCAAAAACCCGGAAGACTTTAGAGCATTAAACCACTGACATATATTAAATAAATTTATTTAGATTACATATTTATATTTGGACACCAAAAAAATTGGATTTAATCAAGGAAGCCACTTTAATCCGTTCATACACTATGAACTACAAACACGATTTGTGATGTGAAATAATAATATTTATTTTGTATAGTTCCATATCCACAGCAATTTAGTACTTAACATAAAATATAATACGAAATAAGAAAACATGTAACTATATAAATACATAATTTAATGACATTCGTTTATAATAACAAATTATAGTGCAAAATAAATACATAAAAGCAGTTCATTCAGTTATAACACTTAGAAATTAATTAATTAATTAAAACTAAATATTTAATAAATTACAGCAAAAATGTTTCCGTGAATTAAATAAGCATCTTTACAGATGCCTTAGAAGATCAAAGTAAAGTTTTAGAAGTGAAAATAGTTGGCATAGCATTCCAAACTGATGCCATGATGACCTCTTGTCTGATTTGCTACCCTTCTGTGGTCAACAGGACACAGACAGACTGACCAGTGAGGGGGCGTATCCAAGTGAGGAGGCATATCCAAGTGAGGGGGCATATCCAAAGCGAGCATACTCACCGAATCGTCACAGCAGTCGGAGGCTGCACTCAGCCGGGAGTGCATCAAACATTGCTGAAAAGGGTCCATCGTCGTGAATCGACAACCAAGTTGGTCATGTGGACGGAAGTAGATGGCATCTCTCACCAAGTTTACTGTTTCAGCAGAAGGGCTGAATCGCATCGGGTAAATTTAAGAACATCGGCCGAATGCCGTATTAATCAAATGAATTACATGTAAATGAAATAGCTTAAAACTAGTTAGTTTTCGTGTCTGTACCTGATACATTATGACCAATATGTTGCCAAGAAGTGCCACTGGTCTATGCAAACTGATGTAAATTACAAGTTTTGATTATGAATTTATTCTGAAAAAAATTGCATAATTCCAGAGGTATATGCCGGGGAGGGGCCATTGAGACTGAGGGTCTGTACTGTGATCTTTTGTAATGGACCTACTGTTTCTTTGAATATGAAAAATTTGAAAATGTCTTAGTGTCAATCAAGAAATGGTCAACATATCTTCAAGTTACAACACCAGTTTTGACACCAGTGTGTAGGTACGTTTATTATCTACAACATGCAGAAACATGCAATTGCGAGAATTGAATAATAAAGGCATTGGAGCAAAGAAAATGGGACAAGCAATATTTTAAACATCTATGTCAAATATTTGATGAGGCACAGGCTTCCCGTTAAAATTAGCTGAGTGCTATTGGGTTAAAGGAAAACAATTGGCCCTATGATTTGAGAGCTTAGAGAAAAATAAAACCGAACGTGGCATAACTGATGAGGAAACCATCTTTGTGGGACGGAACAAGGGAAAGGATGTGTAAAGCACTGAAGGTCAAGTGAAGGTCACCTGTTCAAGGTTATTCAGCTTCCGTTGCAGCTGCTGGATGCTGTCATGTGACACCTGTCTCCGACTCTCCATCACCTCAGCGTGACGACTCATCTTCTGCTCAAGCTGTAACAAACACTTACGTTACAGTGTTTCAGATGTAACACCGTTACATACACACTTTTGTGTAACGCCCACTCCTGTGTGTGTTAAAGATAATCATGTTACAGACATACCCTTGTGCTACAGACACAGACACAAGACCCTTGTGTTACAGACACCCATGTGTTACAGACACAGGTGTTACAGACACACTTGTGTTACAGACACACTTGTATTACAGACACAGGTGTTACAGACACACTTGTGTTACAGACACACTTGTGTTACAGACACACTTGTAATAAATAAATAAACTGAGATAAATAATTAAGTAAGCTAAGATAAATAAATAATAAATATGCTAAGATAAATAAATAAAATTAGGGTGTAAAAATACAGTTTCAAACAGCACAATTTAAAACCAGTCAATGCTATGAAATATAAACCAGTGCCATCGAGGCATTTAATACAAACGAAATAAATAAGTTTTGAGTTGTTTCAGGAAAGTTGCCAATGTTCCAGTTGACCACTTGGCGTGACTGACCGCTTGAGTGGACATAGTGACCACAACAACAATCTTATATGATTCAAAAGAAATATATCTCAGCCAGGTCCAACAGTTGGGATCTGAACAGGAAACGAGATCCCCATGAACCTTGCCACAGAAAACATATAGTGTTCACTTAATAAAACCAAGTAATGTTTAGCAATGGTGGTAGCTTCTGGTATTTCTTGCATCAAGCCATTATTAATATTATTATTTTAACAAGGAGAATAAACCAAGTTTTCAATAAAATATAAAATTTAAATTTCGATGACATTTTTCTTCATCGCTGGGAAATGATCATTTAAAGCGACATGGTCCATTTGTGGCTTTTTATTTTTATTGCAAAATCATGTTGTACAGTATAAATTATACCTATTATAGCATAAAGACAGTCAAAATATGTTTTCATGTATCATTTAGGAGTTGAAAATAGACGCAGTAAGGGGTGCTTAACTCTGTTTACACATCGACCACGAGGCGTTTTCCAAACTAATGTAGGCGAGGCTAAGAGACCAGGAAATGCATGATCACGTGATGCAGTATCACGTGAACACAAGTTGACGCCACTAACGCCACACCCAGCCAGGTGCACCACGAACGGACCATGTCGCTTTAAAAGTGCTACAAATCTGAAGAAAAAGACAGAAACACAAGCGTGACGAAGCGTGACGAGGTGTGACGACACGTGCACACATGCGAGAGAGTTACCACGACGAGGGTTTGTTTGAGCACGCTCAGATGCTCCTGCAGGTTGTCCTTCTGGTTGTGGAGCTGCTCCAGCTCCGTGGCCATCTTGATGCTGGATCGCTCCAGCTCCAGCATCCCCTCCGTCACCTCCTGGGCACACGGGCGATAGGGTGACTCACAGATAGGGTGAGAGTGAGATAGGGTGAGAGTGAGATCAGGTGAGAGCGAGATAGGGTGTGAGTGAGATAAGGTGTGAGTGAAATAGGGTGTGAGTGAAATAGGGTGACAGTGAGATAGGGTGTGAGTGAGATAGGGTGAAAGTGAGATATGGTTTGAGTGAAATAGGGTGACAATGAGATAGGGTGAGAGCGAGATAGGGTGAATGTGAGATAGGGTGTGAGTGAAATAGGGTGACAATGAGATGGGTGAGAGCGAGATAGGGTGAGAGCGAGATAGGGTGAGAGCGAGATAGGGTGAGAGCGAGGTAGGGTGAGAGTGAGATAGGGTGAGAGCGAGATAGGGTGAGAGCGAGATAGGGTGAGAGCGAGATAGGGTGAGAGTGAGATAGGGTGAGAGGGAGATAGGGTGAGAGCGAGATAGGGTGTGAGTGAGATAGGGTGAGAGTGAGATAGGGTGAGAGCGAGATAGGGTGAGAGCGAGATAGGGTGAGATAGGCTGTGAGTGAGATAGGGTGTGAGTGAGATAGGGTGTGAGTGAGATAGGGTGTGAGTGAGATAGGGGGTGAGTGAGAGAGGGTGTGAGTGAGATAGGGTGTGAGTGAGATAGGGTGAGAGTGACATAGGGTGAGAGCGAGATAGGGTGTGAGTGAAATAGGGTGTGAGTGAGATAGGGTGAGAGTGAGATAAGGTGTGAGTGAAATGGGGTGTGAGTGACATAGGGTGTCAATGAAATTTGGTGTGAGTGAGATAGGGTGTCCGGGGATAGAGGGTGACAGGATAATAGGATGTCTGGGCAATAGGGTGACAGGCTGATGGGGTGTCTGGTAATAGGGTGACATGTTGATATGGTGTCTGGGCTATATCCCAATGTAAAATCCCCCATTGCTTCAAAAAGTCACCTATTATCCCTGTTCCCAAATATTCTACAGCCTTTTGTTTAAATGCTTGGTCCTCCAGTTTCAGAATTCAATTATCGAGCAATTGCTTGACTGATTTCGGTTTGCATATCGTGAAAATAGATCTGTCAACACCAGTGATGACAACAACACAAGAGATAACAGCAGTGATGACAACAACACAAGAGATAACAGCAGTGATGACAACAACACAAGAGATAACAGCAGTGATGACAACTACACAAGAGATAACAGCAGTGATGACAACAAAGTAAGAGACAACAGCAGTGATGACAACAACGTAAGAGACAACAGCAGTGATGACAACAACGTAAGAGACAACAGCAGTGATGAAAACAACGTAAGAGACAACAGCAGAGATGACAACAACGTAAGAGATAACAGCAGTGATGACAACAACGTAAGAGATAACACCAGTGATGACAACAACATAAGAGATAACAGCAGTGATGACAACAACATAAGAGATAACAGCAGTGATGACAACAACGTAAGAGATAACAGCAGTGATGACAACAACATAAGAGATAACAGCAGTGATGACAACAACGTAAGAGACAACAGCAGTGATGACAACAACGTAAGAGACAACAGCAGTGATGACAACAACGTAAGAGATAACAGCAGTGATGACAACAACATAAGAGATAACAGCAGTGATGACAACAACGTAAGAGATAACAGCAGTGATGACAACAACGTAAGAGATAACAGCAGTGATGACAACAACATAAGAGATAACAGCAGTGATGACAACAACGTAAGAGACAACAGCAGTGATGACAACAACGTAAGAGACAACAGCAGTGATGACAACAACGTAAGAGATAACAGCAGTGATGACAACAACATAAGAGATAACAGCAGTGATGACAACAACGTAAGAGATAACAGAAGTGATGACAACAACGTAAGAGACAACAGCAGTGATGACAACAACATAAGAGATAACAGCAGTGATGACAACAACGTAAGAGATAACAGAAGTGATCACAACAACGTAAGAGATAACAGCAGTGATGACAACAACATAAGAGATAACAGCAGTGATGACAACAACGTAAGAGATAACAGAAGTGATGACAACAACGTAAGAGATAACAGCAGTGATGACAACAACATAAGAGACAACAGCAGTGATGACAACAACGTAAGAGACAACAGCAGTGATGGCAACAACGTAAGAGACAACAGCAGTGATGACAACAGCAGTGACAGAGAACAGAATGAGAAGTGTGAGCCGCAGACCAGGCAGATCAAGAGTGTCACTCACTGTTTTGATATCGTCCTTGAGTTCTCGCAGTGTGTCCTCCAGTTCATGTTCCCGGCTGGACAGTTCCTCCTGGGATTGCAGCTGGAGGGAAGAGACGGATGGGATCAGGGGACAACAGGGACAGACAGGTATATCGGGTCATTTGGTGGGCCACAACCAGCTGGGCCAGGAGCAGACAGGGACAGGAGTGTTGTCAAAAGTACATAAATGTGTTTTGTACATTCATGTATGTGTGTGTGTGTGTGTTTGTGTGTGCGTGCGTGCGTGCGTGCGTGCGTGCGTGTGTGTGTGTGTGAGTGTGTGTGCGAATGTGTGTGTGGCACCGCTCTACCCGCTGGCTTGGTGTAGGAATAAGACGTAACATACCCGCCGCACTATTTCCAAGTGTTCCGCTCTCAGATAGTTGAGTTCGTCTCCAAGCCGATTGGCTCGGCTGTAGTGCGCGTGGGCGATGCCTTCAAGGTCGGCAATCTCAGCAGCCGACTTCTCTCTAATCTGACGAACCTCCTGGTGAGTAAACAATGAATACAAAGGTGGACCATTCAGCAGTGATTATTATAAAGTAATCTAATATTTGCCTACCGCGTAAAAGACCCGCAGTTAAATTGGTTCACGGTGTCACAAGGCAGCACTGTAAAAGGAATTATTTTTCATTTCATTCTTTATCAAAAGAAACATAATTTAAAACATTGTATATTCTCACCTGTAAATCTTGCGCGTTTGTTTATATTTAAATACTAAAGGAGAATTTGTATGAGCCGTCTCAGATATCATTTTGTAAGTTGCTCATTAGTTTTCTACAGTTGACCAGCTACATGATAAATTCAGACAGCTCCTAATAATAACTCATTATACGAAAAAGCTGGGTACAAACTTGTCTCTATACTACACTATCAACAAACACGTTTAGAAGACATGTCTCAGTCTCACCTGGTCTCCATACTACACTATCTACAAACATATTTAGAAGACATGTCTCTGTCTCAGTCTCACCTGGTCTCTATACTACACTATCTACAAACATGTTTAGAAGACATGTCTCAGTCTCAGTCTCACCTGGTCTCTATACTACACTATCTACAAACGTGTTTAGAAGACATGTCTCAGTCTCAATCTCACCTGGTCTCTATACTACACTATCTACAAACATGTTTAGAAGACATTTCTCTCTCTCAGTCTCACCTGGTCTCTATACTACACTATCTACAAACATGTTTAGAAGACATGTCTCTGTCTCAGTGTCAGTCTCACCTGGTCTCTGTCCTCCAGGTTGTGTCTGAGACTCGTCACTTCATCCTCCAGTTGCTGTATCCTCAGAGCCCGCTCAGACGACTCCTGGACACAACATCAAGTATCACAGACAGCAGGGGCAGACTGGCAGAAGCAGTGTGACACCGACACCATTAGTATCATGGCGTCATGATGCCACGAGTATCATGGCGTCATGATGCCATGAGTATCATGACATCATGCTGCCATGAGTATTATGACATCATGCTGCCATGAGTATCATGACATCATGATGCCGTGAGTATCATGTCGTCATGACGCCCTGAGTATCATGACATCATGATGCCGTGAGTATCATGACGTCATGACGCCGTATCATGACATCATGATGCCGTGAGTATCATGACGTCATGACGCCGTATCATGACGTCATGACGCCGTGAGTATCATGACATCATGATGCCATGAGTATCATGACATCATGACGCCATGAGTATCATGACATCATGCACAGTGTTTTTTAACCGTAGGTAAATTCTGTGATAGAAAATATAGTTTTCAACGAAATGAAAATTACTGTAAAATTAAGATTGTAAGCTTTCAGCTGAATGTGTATTTTGTTACTAAGCAGTCAACGTTTTGTTACCATGGAGACCTGAACTAATGTCTATGGTTACTAAGCAGTCAACGTTTCGTTGACAATTAGCAAATAAGTTATTTATTACTTTTAAATTAAATTTATATGCATAATTTATTACAAATATATAATAAATATTATTATGGAATAATAAAAACAAATATTTACCATATCATTAGCTCTTATTGTATTGAAAATTGGATTTATTCACTACTTTTCTTAATAAATACTGATAATTAATAATAATTAATTAATATTGACACTTTATACCAAATATTGCTCCGGTAATACACCAAAGTACCCTATTATTGCCCACATACAGTTTAGACAGTCAATTGTGATTCATTAGTCCATAGAAAGCAGATAACACTTAGTGATATAGTTGAGGCCTACCTTGATCTTTGGACGGCAATCTTGGGGTGTTCTTATGAAATTAGGCAAAAATGGCAAAAACAGAGGCAAAACAACACTCAAAACAGGATATAAACTTAGGCGCATCCAATAGGTGGCAGCACGTCCTTTGCCAAGTTGATTTTAATGCTGCCACAGAGCTTAACAATAGAGAAATAACAGTAAAATCCAACAGTAAAATCCAATGGTCCCATATATATATATATATATATATATATATATATATATATATATATATATATATATATATATATATATATATATACACATGGTTATATCAGCGTTCGGCGTGTTTGTAAACACGTTCTTGTTGCCCGATGATATTCCCTGGGTCAGCACTTCGAGGCGTGAATAGATGCGGCAAGAGACAAGTTGCTGCGCTGATCGAAGCGACATCGGTCGCTGGCGCTCCAGTACATGTTGCGTAATTTTGGACCGGGCGACGGTCGTAGGGCGTGGCAGAGACTCGCTGTTCGAGCACGTTTGGCTGTCTGTCGAACGATCATGGGATGTGCCGATTATGTTGCGCCGAGCCGGGTCAAACTCGAAAGAAGCGCATTTAGCGTGTTCTAAGCTGATACAGTTCTAAATAATGGTTTAATTTGAAAGAAATGTTCTAACTAATAACATTGAAAGTCTTCGAAAAGGCATCGATTGACGGCTTGTCTCTCCGGGTAGATTACCCGGACGTGAATCAGCACCATGACATTTAAGGTGGGTAAAGGCGGAGCAGATCTATATACTCTTTAAGGTGTATACCCAGCCAATACACTGCTAAGGCTCCACTTGGCTCTATGCTCTTTAATTGCCGCCCAAGACATATCATCTGTACCTATTCCGGAAGACATATTAAATCACCCCAGCATCAAAAAAATAACAGCCCACATCCCTGCTCCTACTGGTTTTGATTTTAGTCCCGTCACCTCTGAAAGCATATATACTTTCATCTCTAAATCTAACCCCAAAAAAGCCACTGAAGTCGATGGCATCCCTGCAAAAATCATAAAATCTTGCAGTAAATCAATTTCGGAACCACTTGCAAAATTAATAAACCACTCATTTGCGACCTCAGCCTTCCCAAACAGATTTAAAGAAGCACAAGTTATCCCGGTGTATAAGAAAAAAGATCCTTTAGACAAGCAAAACTATAGACCGATTAGCATTCTCCCGTTCATCTCTAAGCTGTTTGAAAACGCCATCAACTCCCAATTAAGCACTCATTTTGAGAATTTGTTCAATCCTTTCCTCGGTGCTTTCAGGCCAGGCATGGGGTGTCAGTCCACTCTATTGAGACTAGTAGAGGATTGGCGCAAGGCACTTGACAACCATAAGTATGTCGCAGCCATTCTCATGGACTTGACAAAGGCCTTTGATTGCCTACCTCACAGCCTGCTCTTAGGTAAACTCAGTGCTTATGGCCTTTCTGATAAATCATGCAGTTTAGTTAGTAATTATCTCAGCAACAGGAAACAGCAAGTGAAATTAGGACCTCACTACAGTGAGTGGGCTGACATCGTCAGAGGTGTACCCCAAGGCTCTATTCTTGGGCCTCTTCTTTTCAATGTTTTTATTAATGATATTTTTCACTTTTTGGATAAATCCTCTCTCTACAATTATGCTGATGATAACACCCTGTCTTATGCTCATTCAAATTCGGACACTCTCATTCACACCTTGCAACAAGACTGTACTTCTACATTACAATGGTTCAATATCAACCAGATGAAGGCCAACCCATCCAAATTCCAAGCAATTAGCTTCGGCAAGAGGGGAACAAGGGACATAACAAATTTTACTTTTGAAAACACTACCGTTCACTGTGAAAACTCTGTTGTCCTTCTCGGCATTGAGATTGATCATTCGTTAACTTTTAACACACATATCGCGAACATCTGCAAAAAGGCAGCTAGACAGTTAGCGGTCTTAAAACGTCTCGGTCATCTCCTTACTCGTCAAGGGAAACTTGCAATTTTTAAATCATTCATAACATCAAACTTCAACTACTGTCCTTTGATCTGGCACTTTTGTAGCCAATCTAGCACCAACAAACTTCAGGAGAGAGCACTTCGCTTTATTTACAATGATTATTCATCGACGCATCATGATCTTTTAAAGACCGCTAACACCGAACACCTCCACGTTAAACGGATAAAAGAAATGGCATGCGAAGTATTCAAAATTGTAAATAATATTGCTCCAAGTTTTATTCAAAATCTCATCACTCTAAAATGTTCCCAGTATTCCATGCGAAAGGAAAACACTGCAGTTGTCCCTAAGGCAAACACATCTAAATATGGACTTAAATCATTTATCCATGATGGGCCCCGGATCTGGAACAGCCTGCCAAATGAAATGCGAAAAACAGTTAATTACGGCGAGTTTCGCAGACTGGTCCGGAACTGGGATGGCCCATCATGCAATTGCTCTATATGCAGGTAAACAGTTAACATCTAACATGTTTGTCGCCATGCCAATATTATGAATATAGCTTTCACTGTATATATGCAATATGGATATGTGTAAAATATTTTAATCCTTAAATTTATTCTTTAGATCTATTTATTTTTATGTTTTAAAGTATTTATTATTTTAATAAGTTTAGTCAATATACATCTCTACATTTATATTTATGCTAATGTCTTAAATTATATATTATTTCAATCTATTTTAACCCAATATACTTTGCATGTTTTATGAAGCAAAACAAAAAAAAAACAAAAAAATTATATATATATATTATACATGCATGTAATATTATTATATTTATTTTGTACTCATTACCATATTTTATACGTATAATTGCTGTCATTTTAAAATACTCTGTATGCTTGTTATGGTTTTATGTCGTCTCGTTGCTTTATACTCGTTTTGTCGGAAAATAGCTCAGATGAGCTAATGTTGCCTAATTATCATGTAACCGACGTTAAATAAAGCTTCTTGTATCTTGTATCTTGTAATTAATTGCAGAATATTTGTTTGACGAATAGAGATTATATTTTAGTTCTAATATATACAATGTTAACACTTCCGTCAGCAAATGTGTTTAACAGTGATTATCTTTTCAAAGCTTCGGGTTTACTGTTCCAAAGAAATGGATGTGCCAATTTTTTTAATTTGTTCCACCTTGTTTTGTACTGAGGTAAGACTCCCTACGTACCAACCTGACCTCCCCCCTGGGACCCCCACCCACTCCAGTGTTCCCATAGTCATTTCTCTTGGGATTATAGCCTAGGCCTTCTCCAGGTATATGTATCTAATTGCCATATCCTTCTGTCCGTCCAATTTCTTCTCTATTACCTACCTCTGGACAAACATCCCATCCATTGTTCCTCTTCCTTGTCTAAACTCTAGCTGTTCTTCGACGATTTCCCCTTACACTATTGCTTTTATTCTGCCATCCAGAATTCGTTCCAGCAACCTCAACATATTGCTTAGCAACGTAATGCCTCAATTGTTTTCCCGGGTCATGCACATCTCCCTTTCTTTTCTATATTCGGACAATTAGCCCCGTTCTGAACTTCCTGTGAACTTCCCGTCTCTCTTGCAGGTGTTGAGCAATTGTTTTGTCGATCATCTTCCAACTCGCTCAGCCACCGCCACCATATATACTCAACGCCTGTTTATCTTTCCAAATAGGCCTACACGATAAACCGTAAGAATGGCCCGGGCTGTGACAAGTTTCATAAAGCTTACATTACCTCCTACCACTGTGTGGGTGTGTGTGGGTGTGTGTGTGTGTGTGTGTGCGTGCGTTTGCGTGCGCGCGTGTGCGTGTATGGGTGGGCGGGGATGAGTGTGGGTATGAGTGAGTGTGTGTGTGTGTGTGTGTGTGTGTGTGTGTGTGTATGTGTGTGTGTGTGTGTGTGTGTGTGTGTGTGTGTGTGTGTGTGTGTGAGTGTGTGTGAGTGTGTGTGCGTGTGAGTGTGTGTGTGTGTATGTGTGCGTGTGTGCGTGTGTGCGTGTGTGCGTGTGTGCGTGTGTGTGTGTGTGAGTGTGTGTGTGTATGGGTGGGTGTGAGTGTGTGTGCGCGTGTGCGTGCGTGGGTGGGCGGGGATGAGTGTGAGTGTGCGCGCGTGTGCGTGTGTGTACGGGGGGGGGGGGGGCGTGTGGCGTGTGTGTGCGTGTACGTGTGTGTCGTATTTACATTCATTGCTTACTCCTATTAGAAAACCTATGCAGCATCGATCATCTGATTCTGTTTTACATTTTACCCCAACAGTAAATACAAATATTGGGAGTAGGTGTTTTTTTCTGTGACTGTATTACTCGTTGGAATAGAGGTCTATGCTTCCTTCGATCAAGTGTTAGATCAGACGCAGGCTGAGTTATTATGCGATTCTTAAATATTTTAAATATCTTGCTTTTACATTTTTTTATTAGTAATGGTTTATGAAAAATATATATAAAAAATCAGATTACTTTACTAAAACGTTACGTTGCGGTTTGTGTACGTCACAATCAATTGCTACACGTGACCTTCGTCAAGCATAACCATTGCCAATAGTATTTATAATGGTAACGTATGGGCGGCATCATATATGCTATATCAAACTGATCCCATTTTGTGTGGAAACACCGGTGATATGCAAAAGGTTACGTGACGTGATAATGTTAGTGTACGCTGCGCACGCGTTTGATGATAATATACTATATATTTGCTCTAAAATCAATAAGAAACTTTATATTATCGGTAATGTCTATGATAATATAAAGTCTTCTTCGGAAGGAGGGTGCAGATTAATACAAAAAAGAAATGTGACGATGACAACATTATATCCCCACAACACAATCTCTTACACATATAAGCACGCTCTTTTTTTCTCCCGTTAATCTCTCCCTCAGCCTCCCCTCTCTCCCTCTCCTTCCTTTATCCTTTCTTCCCTCCCTCTACCCCCTCACTACATCATCAGAATAATGTTTGTTAGTGCTAATATCACCCATCTATATAATCCCTTATATAGAATACCATTATAAAGAAGTGTATTGGTGATTTGGCGCAGCAGCACCTCGACTGTGGATTGAATTACCTGTGAACATTCGTGCATCCGGGACATTGTGTATGTTTAGAAAGTGTAATTAAAGGCATATATTTTTATTAGAGATTTCAATTAATTCAAATTGTTTTGAAATGACGGACAATGCTTTAGAATTTCATTTTAGTGCCATACACGTTTTAATCAGTGTTTATGTTTTAGATTAATTTATAGATTTACACACACACACACACACACACACACACACACACACACACACACACACACACACACATATATATATATTTATATATATATATATATATATACACACACAGTTTTAGTAAAGGTTTTAATTTTATATTAATTTATATAATTTACATACCTAGTTTTAGTAGTATTCATCTTAAAAACAGTGTTTAATTTATTTTAAATTAATTTATATAATTTACATACAAAGGTTTAGTAGTACTTCTTAAAACCAAAAAATGAAAATGATTTATATTAATTTATATAATTTACATTTCTATTTATTAATATACATTTAGTATATTTCTTGTGCAGAGCAACGATCCGACATGCGGGAATTAGCGCTATATAAAAAACTGTATTATTATTATTATTAATATTTAAACCGTTCAGTGTCCATTTTTAGCAAATAGATGAAAGAAATGAACAAATGAGTAGCGCTGCAATCCGTTTTCGTTCTGATGCACAATGTGTCAGAGTGAACAAGTTTGTGAGGTTGTTTTTCTCTCTTTGTCTGTCTCTCTTCTGATTTACATCTCCCCATCACTTCCTTTTAAAAATACTCAACATTTTCTCCCTTCCTCCCTGCTTGGCGGCCCTTAGCCGTCTCCCTCTCCCACTCCCACTCCCTCACTTTCTTTATCCTCTACTATTTCCCTTCCCACTGTCCCTCTACACCCCTCTTCCTCCATACTTTCATCAACCAATCCTTTTCACCCCTCCCGTCATTCTAATTAAACCGCAATTCGGTACGGTCATGGGTATTTGCACATTCGACAAGAACAGCGAAGCTACTTGTGCCATTCAAGGCAAACTTGATTTGCCCGTGTGTAATACCTGTCTTGTTTCATTGTCAGTTTAACAATGCTTCACTGCCGTGGACATTCTTAGACTGACATGCGGCCTCCGACAATGGTATGTTCTAGGTCCCGCGCAAGAACGCACTAATTGACTGTCGCGTTGAACATGACAGTTGCTACAAACAAATGACTTAAGCGTTCGATCGAAAGCATGGATTTGTCGAATTTTAAGTGCAGTTGTAGTGGTAATGTAGTTCTCACGGTTTTCAGTACAAGACCAACTTCACGTGTTTACGGATGCTTCGTTTAGGGTCGGGTGCAGCGGATCGTATGATATTCAGGAAACGATACACATTTGACGCTCTATGTGGTTTGACAGTTGGTCTCGAATGAGCTGCACATGTTGCAGTTTGGGGAGTCATCAGACATTGGGATATACAATTAGACGCCAAAAAGAGAGCCACGACTGCTACAGACAATTGCTTTAAGGTAGGCCACGTGTGTAATGTTGTTTTAGAACGGCAACTGTTGGTCGTACATTACATTAGTTGCCATGTGGTACATGCAGTGTCGACATTCTGTATCGCTAACATGCATAGTCAAACCAGCAAGGCATTACGGAAGACAAACATTATCATCATTATGCATAACCGTTAGCATCGTTCTACTGTGAATATAATTACACAGATAATACATTTCTCATTAATCAAAACATTACTTGGCAACATAGTTTATATGTAATGAATGGATCCACTTGCTGCTTTGCGTCGATGTAAATCGTAGGTAAGCATTGTATTTATTTATCAAAGAAAATAACTAATAATGTTTTAATCCACCTGTGTTTATTATTTTAAATTGTGAATTCTCGTATATCAAGGCGAGTTATATATCAAGGCGAGTCACTGTAGGGTGTACTGTATTATGTATCTGCGTTTAAAAATAATGCCTTATTTAATTTTATGAAGGAGGAAATGTCGGCGACGCCATATTGTTGCCCAACTTCCGCTATAGAACCATGAATCTGGTTAAGTCTACATTAATAATTATAGTTATGCATGTTAACATGTTTTATGTATCATATGATATAGCATGACATACAAGCGAAGTTGTAATGTAATGCTACAAAATAAATAACGTCAGATATATCAGCTTACGTGTTTTACAAGTTGACACCACAATTTCACCAGCTATGGCTCGGCATGGGTTTATAAGCAAACAAAATGGCTACCTTCTGCAACTGAGTGTTCCGACCGCACGTGGCGGAAGGGGTTACCAGTGACGCTCATCCTATGGAGGTCACAACCGGTGCGGCGAACCGGGGTTTGGGCCAGGTAATTTCCTCCCATAGGAACACTTCCGGCGGAAGTCGGTCAGTTGTGAGGGAGTAAGGATTGTGACCAACCGTGCCAGGGAACGTTATGAGGAGCAACCGATGAGGTACCCCTGGCCGAACTAGTTACATTAGATTGTACTACAGGCTATATACCCAGTGTCTCCCACTTCCTCATTCCCTCTCTTTTGTTTTTCAAAGCTTTTTTCTTGTAGGAAACAGTTGTACTCGCACATTGACTTATTTTCAGGTATATTATAAATGTTTTAACAGCTTTAATCGTACACAACTCAGCCTCACGGTAAGCTTTAGTTAATTTGTTGTACGTACGTAAATATTATTGAAAGATATAACAATGCTTAAACTCTCTTACATTTCAAATGTGGAACGTCCACGCCTAAGTATACGTCGCCTTGTATGTAACTACAAGGGGACGTACCTAATTATATGTTGGAATTATATTATGTTGTATTAAAAAGTATTTATTTTAATATCTGTTGATATATTTCATGATTTTTTCATTCTATGGTAATAATTATTATATTTTTCGTATATCGCGCTTATCCAAATAACTGTTTTGGCTGGAATTATAATTGTAAAACAATTAATACCATGCATAAAATCATCAATATTTTATTGATAGTAAATTTTAAAGATACAATCATTTCTACTATACAAAATAAACTACATTGTCTTTAGTCATCAATAAGTAAATAAATATAACTATGGTATATTAATAATAGTACATTGAATGTATGAATAAATAACTGCAATCATTCATTGTTAAGATACCTTTAAAAGAGTTTGCATAAGTTTACACAGGTATAATTTTACCTAGAATAACCTTTTCTTTGAGATATTCATTATTATTATTAATATTGTTTCTTAATAATTAAGAAACACAGTTAATACAAATACCCAGTCAGTATAATCGTGTACATTACAAACCTTTCATACGTGTACATAACACCTGCATCAACAAAACAACTATTAAATACACATAACAAAAATGTCGAACATACTTTGAACTTGCATAGTTTTCTTTTTATTATATATAATGTAGGATTATACATACACTATTCATTATTACATACACACACACCACACGGACACACACCCCACACACCACACAGACAGACACACAGACACAGACACACACAGACACACACACAGACACACACACACACACTCGCGCGCGCACGCCCGCACACACACGCTCGCACACCTAGCGAGTATTTTATTGAAGATAACGAACTAGAGGACATTTTGGATAGTGTCAGACGATGCTACATGTTCTGGTTTAATAATCATAACTCATGCTTGTAGGAAACAGTTATACTCGTTTTGTAATTTTTTTTGGCAAAAACAATCTTTGAAATTAGGTGTTGGGCAGCTATAATGACGTGATATGAAGAGTTCAAAACCACAACTAGCAGTCTTGTCCATACAAATGAGTTGGTGCATGCTTTTACAGATCGTGTACTAATTATTATGTATTCCTGTCAGTTCATGTACCTGTATATTAATTTTCTAATAATACAGTTGTGACATAATACAGTTGTGACTGATTGCAGTCAGAATACTGTGTTTTAATGCAAAAGCACTGCTAAATGTTTCTCTAAACCAATTTTTTTTCACTTGTACAGTTTAGGGTAATGTCGGTTCAGTGTTGTGTGTGGTAGGTTCATACCCTGCTGGTGTTCTTTATGCAAACACTACATGTTGTGTGCACACACATTGATTCCATTTCATCAGTTCAGGTGGTTTTGTGATATCTTAGAAATGTATTAACTGTAGTCAAACTTATAATGAGTGTGTGTGTGTGTGTGTGTGTGTGTGTGTGTGTGTGTGTGTGTGTGTGTGTGTGTGTGTGTGTGTGTGTGTGTGTGTGTGTGTGTGTGTGTGTGTGTGTGTGTGTGTGTGATTGTGTCGGTGTGTGGGTGTGATTGTGTCGGTGTGTGTGTGTGTGTGTGTGTGTGGGTGTGTGTGTGGTGTGTGTGTGAGAGTGAGTGAGTGAGTGTGTGTGTGTGTATGTGTGTGTGTGTGTGTGTGTGTGTGTGTGTGTGTGTGTGTGTGTGTTTGTGTAAGCAGGAATATGAACTTCGCCTTGATAAATGTTGCCAAACAAAGAGGGATTAATATACAACGTCAGAGTTCTGCCAAGTCATCAAGTTAAATACAACAATCATAACTCTTGTAGAGATCAGCTTAGAATATGTTGAGGACTGCAGTAATGATATTAAGAAGGCAAGGGGTAAGTAAGGCCCATATCCCAGTGTTGCAATGTTGTACGCGTTTAATGAACTGTATCAACAAAGTAATGTTTGCCATTTATGAAATGTTTTGACAATTATGTTTCAGTAAATTTGAATCTTTTTTCCAAGGGAGTGGAATTGTTTTTGTGTAAATAACATGTGAACGTTCACAGCAGAGAGGTTAGAGAATAAATATGAAACTATATAGTAATATGTTACGGCTGATCTAATTTCTTAGTTGCTCTGTTACATATAAATAAGAAAAATCCATACAAATGAAACCATGACCATACATTCTGAAATCCCTTCCACCTTTATATAAAACCGACATTTGTATAATTCTTACTTCACTACGCCCACTCATTCTTCTAGCCATACATTTATTTTTGGGATCTAGATTGCCTTGGGAATGGAACATAGCAACAGGAGGTCATGTTTATTAAGTAATCGTTTTTATGGGTTCAACACACATTAATGTTGTACTTTTACACAAAAACCTATATTACTAGTCACTACTCAACCCAACACGAGGTGAAAGCAAAATAGATTACAATCGAGTCCACCTTTGCACCACTGCACTATTACGCCCCAGAATACCATACTAAGATGTCATCACAAGCTGTCAGCTTGTCAGCACAACAAGCTGTCAGCATCACTCCCTTACCTGCATATCAAACTCTCCCGCCGGAGTCGGAGTTCGGGAGCGGTTCAATAGGACATCACTAGATGGCGTAGTAGGTCGATGTGAATCACTTTGGCACAGAACCTGTCGAGAAACAATGTCATATAGCAACAACTGTGTCGATTATGAACACAGTGACGTCGTCTAGCTGTTGAAATACCAGACATTTGTCTCTCATATGTCAGCGTAAAGCAAATGTAACTTCAAGTCTTCAAGTATTTACTGCTAAAACGTGATGTTTCACTATACTGCAGTTGTAACGTGACTGTGTGCTAAAGTAGTAAGTTAATAAAATAAATATGACAAATAGACAAATACAATTAACTGTATATTTTAAGTGTACATTAAAACGATGAGTAAATTAATAAAATAAATATAATAAATAGATAAAAATTATTTGTACATTGAATTTCACGGTCATGCAATGTAAAGGATACTACACTGTGAGCTAAAATAATACGTTAATAAAATATTAGAATAAATAGATCAATAAAAGTATTAGTACATTAAATAAAAAAAACAGGTAGTCCATTAATGATTAACACTAAAACAACCGACTATAATGTCAATGTCTGAATGACTGGGATGGCGTTAACAGGTTTGCATTAAAAACAATTACCAAGAAGACACTCAAATATACAGCCACCCCAAATAATGCCCCATGAAACATTAAATGAAAACAATTGGCCCAATGATTTGAGAGCATAGAGAAAAATAACACCCAACGTGGCATAACTGACGAGGAAACCATCTTTGTGGGACGGAACAAGGGAAAGGATGTATAAAGCACTGAAGGTCAAGTGAAGGTCACCTGTTCAAGGTTATTCAGCTTCCGTTGCAGCTGCTGGATGCTGTCATGTGACACCTGTCTCCGACTCTCCATCACCTCAGCGTGACGACTCATCTTCTGCTCAAGCTCAAGCTGTAACAAACACGTTACAGTGTTACAGATGTAACACCGTTACATGCACTCCTGTGTGTGTTAAAGACATAATCATGTTACAGACACACTTGTGTTACAGACACACTTTTGTTACAGACACACTTGTGTTAAAAGACACACTTGTGTTACATACACACTTGTGTCACATACACACACTTGTGTTAAAAGACACACTTGTGTTACAGACATACTTGTGTTAAAAGACACACTTGTGTTACATACACACTTGTGTTAAAAGACACACTTGTGTTGAAAGACATACTTGTGTTACATACACACTTGTGCTACAGACACACTTGTGTTAAAAGACACGCATGTCGTACAGATACACTTGTGTTAAAAACACACTTATGTTACGGACACATGTGTGTTAAAAGACAGGCTTGTGTTACAGACACACTTGTGTT
This sequence comes from Oasisia sp. SBJ-2009, assembly GCA_964017155.1. Taxonomy (NCBI): domain Eukaryota; kingdom Metazoa; phylum Annelida; class Polychaeta; order Sabellida; family Siboglinidae; genus Oasisia; species Oasisia sp. SBJ-2009. Next base: position 7,125,529 of record OZ024865.1, on the reverse strand, counting down.
AAAATACACACTTGTGTTACAGACACACTTGTGTTACAGATACACTTGTGTTACAGACACACTTGTGTTACAGATACACTTGGGTTACGCATGTAAGTGTTACATATAAACTTGTGTTAAACATTATAGACATGTTACAAACATGTTTGTCACACAGACATGTTTGTACACTGATACACGTGAACAATCATTGCCAAGTAATGCAGACAATCTCACAGGTTGTTTTGACACCTCTTGTGATAATAATAATAATAATAATAATGTTTGTTAACATAGCACTTTTTAAGTAATTAAATGCCAACCAAATCAAAGCGCTTCACATTAACATGATGTGTTGACTAATAATCTAAAATATAAATGAATTAAATACATAAGCTAAAATCAAATCAATAAACTTTAAGTATTAAGTAAAATTAAGTAAGTTAAGATAAAACAAATAATAATAAATATGTTAAGATAAGTAAATAAAATAAATAAAATAGGGTGTAAAAATACAGTTTCAAACAGAACAATTTAAAACTAGTCAATGCTATGAAATATAAACCAGTGCCATCAAGGCATTTAATACAAACGAAATAGATAAGTTTTGAGTTGTTTCAGGAAAGTTGCCAATGTTCCAGTTGACCACTTCACATATGTCTCTACCCAAAAGTTGCACTATTGTGTCAGTGACATCTCTGAGACGTTGACAGAACTAGTCACCTTCAGCTGGTATTGTTGTTCTTCAAAGTAGTTAGTGTTTCCCTTTGCCGTTGCGTCCTGTGGCACTGGGGTGTTGACGCCACTCCGGACACACCAATCATTGATCGGTTCGTGTTGTAAGTTCACAAAAACATTCCATTAACATGTTTCACTCTCAAGGTTTCACTCTCAGTGATTCACTCCCGAGGTTCTGACTTAGTGGCCATTGTGACAATGGATGACTGGCCGCTTGAGTGGACAGTGACCACAACAACAATCTTATAATTTAACAGAAATATATCTCAGCCAGGTCCAACAGTTGGGATCTGAACAGATAACGAGATCCCCATGAACCTTGCCACAGAAAACATATAGTGTTCACTTAATAAAACAAGTAATGTTTAGCAATAGTGGTAGCTTCTAGTATTTCTTGCATCAAGCCTTTATTAATATTATTATTTTAACAAGGAGAATAAACCACGTTTTCAATAAAATATAAAATATAAATTTCGATGACATTTTTCTTCATCGCTGGGAAATGATCGTTTAAAAGTGCGACAAATCTTAAGAAAAAGACAGAAACACAAGCGTGACTAAGCGTGACGACACGTGCATGCATGCGAGAGAGTTACCACGACGAGGGTGTGTTTGAGCACGCTCAGATGCTCCTGCAGGTTGTCCTTCTGGTCGTGGAGCTGCTCCAGCTCCGTGGCCGTCTCGATGCGGGATCGCTCCAGCTCCAGCATCCCCTCCGTCACCTCCTGGGCACACGGGCGATAGGGTGACTCACAGATAGGTTGAGAGTGAGATAGGGTGTGGGTGAGATAGGGTGAGTGAGATAGGGTGAGAGTGAGATAGGGTGAGTGAAATAGGATGAGAGTGAGATAGGGTGTGAGTGAGATAGGATGAGTGAGATAGGGTGTCCAGGCAATAGGGTGTCTGGGGGAATAGGGTGACAAGCTGATAGGATGTCTTGACAATAGAGTGACAGGCTGATGGGGTGCCTGGCAAAAGGGTGACATGGTGATAGGGTGTCTGGGCTATTTGCCAATGTAAAATCCCCCATTGCTTCAAAAAGTCAACTATAATTCCTGTTCCAAAAAATTCTACAGTCTCTTGTTGAAATGCTTGGTTCTCCAGTTTTTAATTCAATAATCGACCCATTGCTTGACCGATTTCGGTTTGCATATCGTGAAAATAGATCTGTCAATGATGCTGTCTGACAACAGCAGTGATGACAACAAAGTAAGAGACAACAACAGTGATGACAACAACGAAAGAGACAACAGCAGTGATGACAACAACGTAAGAGACAACAGCAGTGATGACAACAACGTAAGAGACAACAGCAGTGATGACAACAACGTAAGAGACAACAGCAGTGATGACAACAACGTAAGAGACAACAGCAGTGATGACAACAACGTAAGAGACAACAGCAGTGATGACAACAACGTAAGAGACAACAGCAGTGATGACAACAACGTAAGAGACAACAACAGTGATGACAACAACGTAAGAGACAACAGCAGTGATGACAACAACGTAAGAGACAACAGCAGTGATGAAAACAACTTGAGAGACAACAACAGTGATGACAACAACATAAGAGACAACAACAGTGATGACAACAACGTAAGAGACAACAGCAGCGATGACAACAACGTAAGAGACAACAACAGTGATGACAACAACGTAAGAGATAACACCAGTGATGACAACAACATAAGAGATAACAGCAGTGATGACAACAACGTAAGAGATAACAGCAGTGATGACAACAACATAAGAGATAACAGCAGTGATGACAACAACGTAAGAGACAACAGCAGTGATGACAACAACGTAAGAGACAACAGCAGTGATGACAACAACGTAAGAGATAACAGCAGTGATGACAACAACATAAGAGATAACAGCAGTGATGACAACAACGTAAGAGATAACAGCAGTGATGACAACAACGTAAGAGATAACAGCAGTGATGACAACAACATAAGAGATAACAGCAGTGATGACAACAACGTAAGAGACAACATCAGTGATGACAACAACGTAAGAGACAACAGCAGTGATGACAACAACGTAAGAGATAATAGCAGTGATGACAACAACATAAGAGATAACAGCAGTGATGACAACAACGTAAGAGATAACAGAAGTGATGACAACAACGTAAGAGACAACAGCAGTGATGACAACAACATAAGAGATAACAGCAGTGATGACAACAACGTAAGAGATAACAGAAGTGATGACAACAACGTAAGAGATAACAGCAGTGATGACAACAACATAAGAGATAACAGCAGTGATGACAACAACGTAAGAGATAACAGAAGTGATGACAACAACGTAAGAGATAACAGCAGTGATGACAACAACATAAGAGACAACAGCAGTGATGACAACAACGTAAGAGACAACAGCAGTGATGGCAACAACGTAAGAGACAACAGCAGTGATGACAACAGCAGTGACAGAGAACAGAATGAGAAGTGTGAGCCGCGGACCAGGCAGATCAAGAGTGTCACTCACTGTTTTGATATCGTCCTTGAGTTCTCGCAGTGTGTCCTCCAGTTCATGTTCCCGGCTGGACAGTTCCTCCTGGGATTGCAGCTGGAGGGAAGAGACGGATGGGATCAGGGGACAACAGGGACAGACAGGTATATCGGGTCATTTGGTGGGCCACAACCAGCTGGGCCAGGAGCAGACAGGGACAGGAGTGTTGTCAAAAGTACATAAATGTGTTTTGTACATTCATGTATGTGTGTGTGTGTGTGTGTGTGTGCGTGCGTGCGTGTGTGTGGTGTGTGGTGTGTGGTGTGTGGTGTGTGGTGTGTGGTGTGTGGTGTGTGGTGTGTGGTGTGTGGTGTGTGTGGTGTGTGTGCGTGCGTGCATGTATGTGTGTGTGTGTCTGTCTTGTGTGGTGTGTGTATGTGTGTGTGTCTGTGCGTGTGTGTGTGTGTGTGTGTGTGTGTGTCTTTGTGTGTGTGTGTGTGGAGTGCGTGTGTTGTGTGTGTGTGGAGTGCGTGTGTTGTGTGTGTGTGTGTGTGTGTGTGTGTGTATGAGTGTGTGTGTGTGGCACCACTCTACCCACCGGCACCACTCTACCCATTGGCACCACTCTACCCATTGGCACCACTCTTCCCACTGGCACCGCTCTACCCACTGGCACCGCTCTATCCACTGGCACCGCTCTATGCACCGGCACCGCTCTACCCACCGGCACCGCTCTACCCACCGGCACCGCTCTACCCACCGGCACCACTCTACCCACCGGCACTGCTCCACCCAGCGGCACCGCTCTACCCACCAGCACCACTCTACCCACCGGCACCACTCTACCCACCGGCACCGCTCTACCCACCGGCACCACTCTACCCACTGGCACCACTCTACCCACCGGCACTGCTCCACCCAGTGGCACCGCTCTGCCCACCGGCACCGCACTACCGACTGGCACCGCACTGCCCACCGGCACCGCACTACCCACTGGCACCGCTCTGCCCACCGGCACTGCACTGCCCACCGGCACCGCACTACCCACTGGCACCGCACTACCGACTGGCACCGCTCTGCCCACCGGCACCGCACTACCCACTGGCACCGCACTACCCACCGGCACCGCTCTACCCACCGACACCACTCTCTACCCACCGGCACTGCTCCACCCAGCGGCACCGCTCTACCCACCAGCACCACTCTACCCACCGGCACCACTCTACCCACCGGCACCGCTCTACCCGCTGGCTTGGTGTAGGAATAAGACGTAACATACCCGCCGCACTATTTCCAAGTGTTCCGCTCTCAGATAGTTGAGTTCGTCTCCGAGCCGATTGGCTCTGCTGTAGTGCGCGTGGGCGATGCCGCCTTCAAGGTCGGCAATCTCAGCAGCCGACTTCTCTCTAATCTGACGAACCTCCTGGTGAGTAAACAATGAATTACAAAGGTGGACCATTCATCAGTGATTATTATAAAGTAATCTAATAATTGCCTAGCGTGTAAAAGACCCGCAGTTAAATTGGTTCACGGTGTTACTAGGCAGCACTGTATAAAGGAATTATTTTTAATTTCATTCTTTATCAAAACAAACATAACTTCAAACATTGTATATTCTCACCTGTAAATCTTGCGCGTTTGTTTATATTTAAATACTAAAGGAGAATTTGTGTGAGCCGTCTCAGATATCATTTTGTAAGTTGCTCATTAGTTTACTACAGTTGACCAGCTACACGACAAATTCAGACAGCTTCTAATAATCATTTATTATATACAGTACAAACTTGTCTCTATACTACACTATCTACAAACGTGTTTAGAAGACATGTCTCAGTGTCAGTCTCACCTGGTCGCTATACTACACTATCTACAAACGTGTTTAGAAGACATGTCTCAGTCTCACCTGGTCTCTATACTACACTATCTACAAACATGTTTAGAAGACATGTCTCAGTGTCAGTCTCACCTGGTCTCTATACTACACTATCTACAAACGTGTTTAGAAGACATGTCTCAGTGTCAGTCTCACCTGGTCTCTATACTACACTATCTACAAACGTGTTTAGAAGACATGTCTCAGTCTCACCTGGTCTCTATACTACACTATCTACAAACGTGTTTAGAAGACATGTCTCAGTCTCAGTCGCACCTGGTCTCTATACTACACTATCTTCAAATGTGCTTAGAAGACATGTCTCAGTCTCAGTCTCACCTGGTCTCTATACTACTCTATCTACAAACGTGTTTAGAAGACATGGCTCTGTCTCAGTGTCAGTCTCACCTGGTCTCTGTCCTCCAGGTTGTGTCTGAGACTTGTCACTTCATCCTCCAGTTGCTGTATCCTCAGAGCCCTGTCAGACGACTCCTGGACACACAACATTACGTGTTACACAGACAGCAGGGGCAGACTGGCAGGACCAGTGTGACACCGACACCATGAGTATCATGGCGTCATGTGACACTGATGTCATGAGTACCATGGCATCATGATGCCATGAGTATCAATGCGTCATGTGACACTGATGCCATGAGTATCATGGCGTCATGTGACACTGATTACATGAGTATCATGGTGTCATGTGACACTGATGACATGAGTATCATGGCATCATGTGACACTGACGCCATGAGTATCATGGCGTCAGGTAACACTAATGTCATGAATATCATGGTGTCATGTGACACTGACACCATGAGTATCATGGCGTTATGTGACACCAACATCATGAGTATCATGGCATCACGCACAGTGTTTCTTAACCCATGGTAAATTCTGTGTTAGCAAATGTAGTTTTCTTAATAAATTAAAATTACTTTGGCACATACTGTGTGAAGCTGATTGATCAAAATGTTGTGTTTCACATCCTTGTTTCAAAAGTAAGTTAATTTCTTACAAAACAACCAAATGCTGGATCCTTGAACAATTTGTTCCACAAATAAAATGTAATTTAAGATATTCCTGTCAAACAAAATATACACCCAAAATTGTCCTCAGTGTTGCTTTTTATTTTAGTAAAATTGTATTCTTGAGTTGTATAGTTGCCCATAATAAGTGTATATCACATTGTAGCTAAGTCTAGGACATATTCGCATTAGTACGCTTTCCTAATGCATTAGAAACAGTTTCCATGTTACATTGTGAAATAAAGTTACTCTGACTCTTACTGCAAGCTTTCAGCTGAATGTGTATTTGGTTACTAAGCAGTCAACGTTTTGTTACCATGGAGACCTAAACTAATGTATTTGGTTACCAAGCAGTCAACACATGGAGACCTGAACTAATGTCTATGGGTACTAAGCAGTCAACATTTCGTTACCATGGAGACCTGAACTAATGTATGTGGTTACTAAGCAGCCAATGTTTCATTATCATGGAAACCTGTGTTCGTAAACTGGTGAGTTCCTCGCATGACCTTGACAAGGCTGTCATTAATTCATCCTTCTCAGCATCCCTCTTGGCAATCTCTCGCGCTGAGAACACAACAGACAAACACGTCTTTACAAGACTGTCAGTAAATAACCCAAAGTGACGATAAATGGATGAACAACCAGTCAATCTCATTGCCCCCCCCGCACTTCCCTCCCATTAACAATTACATGGTCTAGTGACTGGAGTCTAACTGAAAAAAGAGGAAACACCTCGATATCATAAACGCAGAATGTCTGATATTCATAAATAATAAATTTTAGATATGCACCTAACCGAGAGTTGATTATGAATTTAAATGTAATCACATTAAACTGTTGTATAAAGTTAATGACTTAAATTAAATTAATTGCATTACTGAAGTTAATAAATAAACAAGTGAATTGAATTGAACCCGCGCCTTGTGTTAACCCACCAAGATTCTGGACTTTCTCGTCGAGTCCAACAAAGTTCTCCTGAGTCTTCTGTTGTCTCTCTGCCTCCATCTGAAACACACCAGTGATGCACAGGTCATGTGACATGTGGTAACACTCCACACAGTATTACTATATTGAAATAATAGCCCCAATAAAAGCAAGCAAAAATAGCAAAATCACATATAAATTATAGAATACATAATTATCATGAGTTTGTGTGTGTGTGTCTATGGTGTGTGCGTGTGGTGTGTGTGCGTGTATGTGTGTATGTGTGCATGAGTGTGTGCCTGTGTATGCATGCATGCATGCACACATGTGTGTATGTGCATGGCATCAATTACGTAAACTACCCACTGCAGTGATAAGACGTGTTTGCAGGCTCTAATCACCACCTGCCTTTGTACAAGCGTGGGATATGAGTGAGTGGTTTCCCTAGCCACCAGGGGGACACAGAGAGAGGAGTGGGGACCAGTGTCCACGCCACTAGACAGACAGGAGCCAGGGCCAGGAGAAGACAGACAGGTTCAAAGTTCACTCTTGGCACTTCAACGAGTAATTAGAATTGCACAATCTAATTTAAAACCTCGTCATGAGTGAATCTTTCCAACTGATTCATCAGACTGGACAGGTCAGTGAGGACACTTGAGGAACATCTGCACACACACGCACGCACGCACGCACGCACGCACGCACGCACGCACGCACGCACTCACACTCACTCACTCACTCACTCACACACACACACTCAGTCACTCACTCACTCACTCACTCACTCACTCACACACACACACACACACACACACACTCACTCACTCACTCACTCACTCACTCACTCACTCACTCACTCACTCACTCACTCACTCACTCACTCTCACTCACTCACTCACTCACTCACTCACTCACTCACTCACACACACCCACACCACACACACACACACACACTCACTCACTCACTCACACACACACACTCACTCACACACACACACACACACACACACACTCACTCACACACACACACACACACCAGTTGAGATTTACTTTACGACCTGAAAAAAACTAAAAACAGACAAGTGGCACCTATTTTCAAGCCACGACTGACACCTTTTTTGCTCTTTACTTCATTCTTTTACCCGTCGACCACCAGTCCACCCATATTTCTACCCGTCCACAACAGGTTTTACCCATCCAAATGACGGGTGAACGGGTCTCTGCATAAAGCTATGATATCAGCGTGTGTTGGTAGCACAAGGAATACGTGTGTATTAAAATCCAACGAATGTGGATGAATAAAGCGATTAACAACATATAAGCTGAACAGAAACAAGTACACATGAAGTTAATTCAATGTGTATTTAAATATAATAATTTGGTAAACAATGTTGATGTGTTATAAAGAAAGTGTACATCTAAATGTGTCAACTAAGACGTACTGAAGTATGCTGCAGCTTGTGAAGACAGAAACAGGTTGTGAAAGACGGCATTCAAGGTGCATTCAAGGCAGGAGGGATCATCGCCACAGATCATTTTTAAAACATAAATTCTATGTTTGTTGACAACGGAATCACAAGACCAGTTTCAAAGCAGTGCTAAAATCATTGAACAAAGTGAACACACTTTGTTGTTAGGCCAAATAGCTTGCGTGTTGATATTTTTATGCTGTTATATATATAGAGCCACTCCACTTTTACCATTGTTCGCCAATACATGACTGTACCCAGTTAAAAATAGGTGTTTGTCCAATTGTTTCACCAAAGTCAAATGACTTAGTTGATCAAATTACCCAGCTCACCATTAATCTGAAATGCAATAGGTTTAAAGATGAAATTTAAGAGGGATCTTTAATTATGGCATGTATCCATGCTCTTATGTGCTTCCTTGTTACACTCGATGAAAACAAACACAAATATCTGCTTTGAAAATGATTAATGATTGGAGACAATGTGAATTACTATCGCCACTAGGGGGTGCCAAAGATTGTGGTAAATGACATGGCAGGCATGCACAGGATTAGTATGGACAAGCTGCCTTCGCACGTTCAACATTGTCAGTAGCAATTCACACTCTTTCGCAGCAAGTTCTCTGGATACTTGACAAAAGCTGGAGTTAACTGTCGTTAACATCTGAAAGAAGTTGGTTCGCGTCACAAAAATTAATGACTGAATCAACATCATTATCTAAACCAACCACATGACCTAGCAACCAGATCCATGAAAAAAGGGCACCAGAAACATGCAGCTATGAGACATTCTGCTGTATATTTTGCCAACAATTTTGGCATTATAAAAACGTATATTTTACAGAAATATCTGTACGATAGTTTCAAATGTTTATCATGCAAGACTACATTTTTTTTGTAATGACACAAAATAAATGTTGTAACAAAAAGTTAATGTTAGGAATCAGAAATGAAGTATTCCCAGAAAAAAGTTTGTATTAGTTATGAGTGACATTAGTACTAAATGTATAGTATGCATTAGTAGTTAAACATATATTAGTGATTAGACATAATAATTGTTATTAGTAACAAATATTAGTGATGAAACAAATTGATAAAAACGTGCAGGTTTGTTTTTTGTATGGTCAGACAACTTCTTTTCCTCCTTACATCTGGTAAGTAGCTAAAGGCCAATAGTTTGCCAACATTTCGCCTTCAACCCATTTAAAAAAAAAAATTTAATAGTCATCAACACCAGCACAGAAACGTATGCATAATTGTATTGTGTTTTAATGCAAAAAATCCACTTTTGACAGTCAATTAAATTATTTTCTGGTAGAACAATTAATTAAGCTAATGAAAATGAACTGACGAGACATTGCTAAGATAGATTTAGTAACATTGTTAGAGTTGAGATGAACACAGCTGAATTGGTGCAAAGACGAATTAGTTGCTGTCAATATCTTATGATGTGTCAAGAGCATCTCATTGCTGGAGTCGACTTACCTGCTCCAGTAGCTCCACTTGGCTCTCAGCTGCCTGTAGACTAGAGTGGAGCTCCTCCAGCTCACCAGTGTGCTCTGAAATGTTTCGCCACAAAAACTCACGAGTCTGTTTGGAAATATTCGGGCTGAAATATGTTACAAACTGTCAAAGTGACATGTCTATGATAACAATCACATCTGTAGCAAAATATATAAAATAATACACTGTATGTATATTATGCACCAATTTGCAGATTACAATATAAAAATAATACAGTGCATAGCTACTAATATTCAATAATAATGATGGATCTCACTTAATTATTTTTACAATATCAGTGACAATATATGTCACCTACACTTAGTTTTAGTGACAATATCTCACATGCACTTTGTTTTACACTATCAGTGAAGATATCTCACCTCCAATTTGTTTTACAATATCAGTGAAGATATCTCATCTCCAAGTGTTTCACGATATCAATGAAGATATCTCACATACATTTAGTTTTACAATATCAGTGAAGGTATCTCACATACATTTAATTATACAATATCAGTGAAGGTATCTCACATACATTTAGTTTTACAATATCAGTGAAGATATCTCACATACATTTAGTTTCACGATATCGGAGAATATATATCACATACATTTAGTTTCACAATATCAGTGAAGATATCTCACATACATTTAGTTTTACAATATCAGTGAAGGTATCTCACAAAATAATTATAGTTTTTTATATAGCGCTAATTCCCGCAAGGCGGATCGATGCGCTGCACAAGAGGTATACTAAATGTATATTAATAAATAATAATATAAATTATATAAATTAATATAAATCATATTACTTTTTGGTTTTAAGATGCACTAGTAAACCTTTGTATGTAAATTATATAAATAAATTATAAATAAATTATACACTGTTTTTAAGATGTGTAGTACTAAAACTTGGTATGTAAATTATATAAATTAATCTGAAATTAAAACCTTTACTAAAACTCTGTATGTAAATTTATATATATATAGATTTATATATATATATATATAGATTTAGATATATAGGTTTAGATATATATATAGATTTATATATATATATATATATATATATATATATATATACATTGTGTATATATATATATATATAAATTAATCTAAAACATAAACACTGATTAAAACGTGTATGACATTAAAAATAAATTCTTAAGCAATGCACATACATTTAGTGTTACAATATCAGTGAAGGTGTCTCACCGTGTACACTGGCCCTGAGTGTGGTCAGGTCCCTATCCACAGCCCCCTTCCTGTCCCTCCCCTCATCCAGGGCAGCCTCAATCTGCCGCAGCTCTCTGTCCAGACGCTCCAGCTTTAACCTTCTGCTCTTCACTCTCTCCTCAATCTGCTGCTCCGTTCTGCAACCACAGAAGAAAAGGGTTAAGAGATGTGGTTAAAATTGATCAGTATGTTCAAGTTAACTGAATCATCTCAATTTGAAGTTTCACAGTAAGTGTTAATATGACTGAGATCAGCCTCGCATGCCGGGGAGATCAGCCTCGCATGCCGGGGAGATCAGCCTCACATGCCGGGGAGATCAGCCTCGCATGCCGGGGAGATCAGCCTCACATGCCGGGGAGATCAGCCTCGCATACTGGGGAGATCACCCTCGCATGCCGGGGAGATCAGCCTCGCATGCCAGGGAGATCAGCTTCGCATCCCGGGGATATCAGCCTTACATGCCAGGGAGATCAGCCTCTCATGCCAGGGAGATCAGCCTCTCATGCCAGGGAGATCACTTTCGCATGCCAGGGAGATCAGCCTCTCATGCCAGGGAGATCAACCTCACATGCCGAGGAGATCACCCTCGCATGATGGGGAGATCACCCTCGCATACCAGGGAGATCACCCTCGCATGCCGGGGAGATCACCCTCGCATGCCGGGGAGATCACCCTCGCATGCCGGGGAGATCACCCTCGCATATTGGGAAGATCACCCTCGCATGCCGGGGAGATCACCCTCGCATGCCGGGGAGATCACCCTCGCATGCTGGGGAGATCACCCTCGCATGCCAGGGAGATCACCCTCGCCTCACCTTACTCGACTAAGAACAGCGAGTTATTTTTGTGTGTTGCTTTCCCTTCCGCTCGACTGCCACTGGCCTACATCTGTTAGTTTGTCATGACAATTGAGTCAAACAAATTATTTATTGACCACAATTAAATTCAAGACTTTTCAAAACTACTTTATAAAATTCAACGATTTCAAGGCCTTGAATTTGGTCCAATCAAATTCAAGCCTTTTCAAGACTTTCAAGGCCCCGTACGGGCCCTGCTGAAGTCACAAGACATCACCTTTTCAGTTGGTGGACCTGACTGTGCAGACCTCGGTGGGTCTCATCCAGCTGAACCTTCTCTCGCTTCAGTTTCGCAACAGCCGTCTCAGCTGTCGTCCTCTCGGCTTCAAGCTCCACCAACTTGGCTCTAGCCTGCTCCACTTGTCGCTTCAGATGCTCCAGTTCTGTCGTCAACTCCTGGACGTCGCTCGTGTCACCCTGCAGCTCGCTGTCATCCTGTCGTGAAACACAACAACGTTTGGTCTTTTGTTTTCCTCGTGTGTTCTCAGTGAAATGCTCCAATTACTGCTCCACTTACTGTTCCACTTACTACTCCACTTACTGCTCCACTTACTGCTCCACTTACTGCTCCAATTACTGCTCCACTTACTGCTCCACTTACTGCTTCACTTACTGCTCCACTTACTGTTCCACTTACTGCTTCACTTACTACTCCACTTACTGCTCCACTTACTGCTCCACTTACTGATCCAATTACTGCTCCACTTACTGTTCCACTTACTGCTTCACTTACTGCTCCACTTACTGTTCCACTTACTGCTCCACTTACTGCTCCACTTACTGCTCCACTTACTGTTCCACTTACTGCTCCACTTACTGATCCAATTACTGCTCCACTTACTGTTCCACTTACTGCTCCACTTACTGCTCCACTTACTGCTCCACTTACTGCTCCACTTACTGATCCAATTACTGCTCCACTTACTGCTCCAGTTACTGCTCCACTTATTTCTCAAGTTACTGCTCCACTTACTGCTCCAATTACTGCTCCACTTATTTCTCCAGTTACTGCTCCACTTACTCCTCCACAAGAGCAATATTTTAAAATGAATCTCTCTATTTCTCGTCTACTCGTTAAATATTTTTAATATAAGAATAAACATTTTTATAACACATAGCCTGCAGAAATATATTTAGTTAACCTGAGAAAGCATTCTCAGTTTTAATATTCCGACCATGCAAAGTTCACGCTGTAAACAAAATTTTAAACATGGTTTATTGCAGAATAAACGCATGTATGCATGCAGAGCCATGCACACAGGACTACCTACACATGTATAACATAATTTTGTAGACTATTTTAATGTAAAACAAATTAAACAATGCAGTACCAACTCACAAACTTGACGTACATTTATTAACAACATTTTGACATTACTTCTAACACTAACATTAGTCATGGTAAAAACCAATTCAAACATTAGAGGTTACAATAAAAAGTGCAAATACGTCTTCTTGCACTGCACCATGGGATTGTTCTAGACATCAGTACCATGCTTGATAAGCATGTTCACTTCAATGTTACTTTCTATTAATGCTTTCAACCAAACATTGATATAAAATGCATCAAACTTAGCATAAATGACTGGTCAGTGATATATAGATGACCACTCACCCAGCTAAGATCCTGCTCTTTCAGTTTCCTTTTTGTCTTCAAATCGGTCAGTTTGTCTTCGACCACCTGAAGAACACAAAAGGAGATATCAATACAACAGTGGTGAGCGGTGGTTGCGTGGGACTGTCAATCGAGGGGACGGTGGTTCAATCCCACCTACCGCCATTTAAAAACTTAGGCAATTTTGTTCACCCCACATTTGCCTGTGTCTTTCGGAAGAGACACTAAAAGTCGGTGGTCCCTTCTAACTGGTGTCTATGCCAGGGGAAGTAAAAGATCCCACACAGGGGGTAAATAAATGTGTAACCTGTAGTGGATTCACCAATTCTAGAGAAGGACAACTCAAAAAAACCAATGCCAATAATGGTCAGCAAGTTGACCGGTGGCCATTAATGGAAGAAGAAGAAGAAGAAGAAGAATATAAGATGTCTACACTTTTTATTATGTTCTAATATTAAAAATTGAGACAAAATTATGAAATACCTCTAAGAAGATGTCATACCTTAATTTCGAGCCTGCGACTTGCTATTTCCTGCTCAAGCTGCGTGTCAAGAGAGTCGAGTTGTCGCCGCCGTTTCTCCGTTGATTCCTGGAGCAACTGGAGCTCCGACTTGCTCCGCCGCAGCTCTCTGTGGAGCTGCTCCAGTTCCTCCTGACTTTTAGTTATTGCGCAGGTGAAAAGCAAAGGTAGGTTCTTATAGAGTGTGGTAACCAGTTTGTAATACTGCTCTGTGCTTTCCTGACAGAACATTCATCTGCACAGTCTTGGTCTTCCTAAGTATTCAGCCATGCTAAAATTAGTGCAAAAAGATTGACCATTCACAATTGCCAATGTCTACAGCCAGGTATTCTTTCATACAACTAAGTGAATTCAGGCAATGTGGATTACACAAAATTGTACAAGAGCAGTAGAATGATTATCTGATATTCTAGCCCCCATGTGCCCTAATATGACAGGATAACCTATCATCTAATGATTCTTTTAACAATTGTTATAAAGATGATTTTTTTAAACCGGACATGCTGAAATTATTAACATATCAATGAATCCAACTTGAGGCCAACCTAATTGACAACAGTATTATCCTTTGTCACATTTGATCTTATTTGGTATGTCATGTGACACAAGTACTCCTACCTGCTGAGTTAATAAGGTCAGCTCAAGTCATTTCGTTGACAAGATGTCGTCACTCTCCTGTGCTAGAGATAGTTTCTCTCTGCGCTCATTCTCTGCTCGGGAAATTGACGTTTCCATATCCGACAATCTGCAACAAGATCAGCTAGTTTCCCACTGGGCTTGGCTAAAGGGTCCTCTGCCCAGAATTGGCCAAACAGTAATTTGTAACGGGAAGTCTACTGTCTAGAACGTGGGAAAGTTAAACGTCAAAGGCTATTGCGGCTAAGTCTGTTCACCTCAGCAATATTGGCAATTTGTTTTGAAACTTGAGGTTTTGTTTAACATTTGAACATGATGCAGGTGGAATCTTTCGAATTGCGAGCATTGTTCCAGCTTAATAAAGCAACCAATCACGAACTAGTAGGCAGTAAATCTTCAACATGCATGTCGTAGTCATAAGAACGTAATACTAAATGACAAACATAAAACCTGTGCGCTGGTACCCTTGCTATAAGCAACAAACATCTACATATTGATATTAAAGGTATATGTTTATATGACATTTACTGGTCTGAATAGATTGTTAATTAAATAGATGTTAACCTCTTTATTAAGACTAAGTGTCTCATTTGAATTGTGTGAGATTTCTTTCTCTAAATGACCCTGTGTCCAATATCAGATGGCCAGAATACAGGATTGATGTCAGCTTTGTTGACATACCTGTGACCTGTATGACTTGGTGACAATCGTCTAAGCTTACAGTGACATCAGTCTTAGTCTAATCCACCCACCTTTGTGTGGCTAATCTCAGTTTCACGTCTGCTTGTTGGAACTCATCATCTTTTTGTGCTACCACCTGCAAGCATGAGAGGTGAACTGAGACATGTAGACAGTGCTTAGCATGCACAAGAAATGTACTGATAAGTGTACAATATCTTTTATAACTACTCCTTAAAACTTGTTAATTTTATTCAAAAGAGCTTTTTACTCATGAATATTGACGTACATTTTAAGTTTTTAGGATTTACTTATTTATTTATTATTCTGAGCTGCTTTTAGTACTTTTACATTCATAATATGTATTATTATTATAAGTAATTTTGTAATTATTATAAGTATGTGTATTTTTATGATAATTTATTTCAATATTTGATGCTATATTTTTATGATTGTTTACTTTTAGTTTCTTTCTATGATTTGTTGTAACAGCGCCTTCGAACAAGGTAACTTGGATTTATGGTGCTATATAAATGGTTTTATTATTATAAATTTTACTGGAAAGTAATGTAATTGTGTTGTGATGAATTTTGTTAATCCAAATTTTTTGGCCTCTACGTTTTTGGATTAGCAAGTGTTTCAGCTATAGCTCTCATGCATATAGCAGGATGTACTAATGTTTGGAAATTTTATTCCTTCAAAAGACGTTTGCGTGCCATGTTTTCTGGATTACTGGGATATGACTTATTGAGGTCAGGATTAGCTTGTTGTTATGACCACTTCACTTCTGAGTCATCAATCACAACATTGCACGCAGCAAACAATGGCAGACCTCAACAGTGACACCACCTGTCGGGATGAATTATAACTAAATGTGTCAATTGGAAAAAAATCTCTTTGTGAGTTTTTTCAAATGTATTACCAATCAGAAGCCAATAATTCCAGGAAGCGAGAGAACACAGATGAAGGCGAGTGAACCATGACATGAGGAGGTGATGCTATTACAATTCCAATATCAGCCTATTAATAAGAAGACAAAGACATTTACAGAAAAAGACATTTTTACACACTAAGTTATTGTTTTATAATTATTTATCTTAGCTTATTTATTTATTTTTACTTACTTATTGCTCTTACATTACTTATTTAAATTAGATTACTAATTTGATCTTACCTTATGTATTTAATTAGTCTATATTTTTCATTTGGTCAACACGTCATAGTAATGTGTTTTTATTGATCTTAGTTTATTTACTTATTTATCTTAGCTCATTTATTGTTATCTTACCTTACGTGTTTAGTTAATTTATATTTTAGATTTAGTGAACACATCGTATTAATGTGAAGCGCTTTGATTGATATTTAGTTAGCTAAAAAGCACTATATAAAGCAACGGAATTATTATTATTATATTATTATTATTATTTACCGCCTCGATCTCGCTGAGCATTCTCTCGCTGTCCTTCCGAGGTTCACCCCCGCCTCGTGGGCCCGTCTCTCCAGCTCCTCGCTGTCTGTGAGGGCAGACGTGAGGGACGCACGCGCCTCCTCAAACTGACGCAGGGTCTGCTTAGCCAGGACACAAACGGCTTATGGCTAAGGATGGGAGAGTGGTGGTTTGTTAGTATCCAGAGGCACTTAATCCTATCCTCTGGTGTGTGTGTGTGTGTGTGTGTGTGTGTGTGTGAGTGAGTGAGTGAGTGTGTGTGTGTGTGAGTGAGTGTGTGTGTGTGTGTGTGTGTGTGTGTGTGTGTGTGTGTGTGTGTGTGTGTGTGTGTGTGTGTGTGTGTGTGTGTGTGTGTGTGTGTGTGTGTGTGTGTGTGTGTGTGTGTGTGTGTGTGTGTGTGTGTGTGTGTGTGTGTGTGTGTGTGTGTGTGTGTGTGTGTGTGTGTGTGTGTGTGTGGGTATATATATATGTGTGTGTACATAAGTGTGTGTGTGTATGTGCATGCGTGCGTGTATGTATGTGTGTGTGTGAATGTGTGTGTGTGTATGTGTGTGTGTGTGACACCGTTGTCACTGCAAAGTACAACATCACACACGAGACAGATCACATGACTGCTGTGCGTGACCTCTCACCTCTTTGCGAGCATCAATCAGGTCAGCCTCACACTCCAGAAGCAGGCGGTCGGCCTCTCGCAGTTCCGCCTTTCGCTTTGCGAGCGTGGCCTCAAGGCACTTGATCTCATCGCTGAGATAGTCGGGTCGAGGTCGCCGCGACCTTGGGTCATACTCATAGACGTAGTCCGACTCATTAACATCGTAGATGGTGGTGCCATCTAGGAACTCTCTGTGGGGAAGATTGAAATAGCACATTTTGTTTTTATTGATAATGGTACAGTGTATTGTGCATCACAGGACAATGGAAAATACCATGTTCATTTGAAAGTGGATAAACTAGGTACACAGTTTATAAAGTGTTAAGACTATATGTGACAGTTGCGGGGAATATAGAAAAATACAAATTAAATAGTATCACTACGCACAAGTATTATATTATTATGGTTCTTATATTAGGAATATATGTATGGTGCCTAACAAATTTTTTACTGTACTAGCAATGGGATTAACAGAATTAGAATAATTATAAATATTTTTATAAATATCAAAATTACAGTTCTGCCCATAAAATGACACCAATTCAGGTAAAATAATAACAAATGCTTGCAAAACATAAACATTCCCTTTTTCAAATCTGTAGCAATGTTCACTAAAAAGGTCAAGTTCCTTCCCACCCATATCCGTCTCCGTCCATCCCACCTCCCTCTCCTTCCCTCCCACCTCCTTCTCCTTCCCTCCCACCTCCCTCTCCTTCCCTCCCACCTCCCTCTCCTTCCCTCCCACCTCCCTCTCCATCCATCCCACCTCCCTCTCCTTCCCTCCCACCTCCCTCTCCTTCCCTCCCACCTCCCTCTCGTTCCCTCCCACCTCCCTCTCCTTCCCTCCCACCTCCCTCTCCATCCATCCCACCTCCCTCTCCTTCCCTCCCACCTCCCTCTCCTTCCCTCCCACCTCCCTCTCGTTCCCTCCCACCTCCCTCTCCTTCCCTCCAACCTCCCTCTCCATCCCTCCAACCTCCCTCTCGTTCCCTCCCACCTCCCTCTCCTTCCCTCCCACCTCCCTCTCCATCCCTCCAACCTCCCTATCCTTCCCTCCCACCTCCCTGTCCATTCCTCCCACCTCCCTCTCCTTCCCTCCCACCTCCCTGTCCATTCCTCCCACCTCCCTCTCGTTCCCTCCCACCTCCCTCTCCTTCCCTCTCCTTCCCTCCCACCTTCCTCTCCTTCCCTCCCACCTCCCTCTCCTTCCACCCCACCTTCCTCTCGTTCCCTCCCACCTCCCTGTCCATTCCTCCCACCTCCCTCCTTCCCTCCCACCTCCCTGTCCATTCCTCCCACCTCCCTCTCCTTCCCTCCCACCTCCCTGTCCATTCCTCCCACCTCCCTCTCGTTCCCTCCCACCTCCCTATCCTTCCCTCCCACCTCCCTCTCCTTCCCTCTCCTTCCCTCCCACCTTCCTCTCCTTCCCTCCCACCTTCCCTTCCTCTCCTTCCCTCCCACCTCCCTCTCCTTCCACCCCACCTTCCTCTCCTTCCCTCCCACCTTCCTCTCCTTCCCTCCCACCTTCCTCTCCTTCCTTCCCACCTCCCTCCCCTTCCCTCCCACCTCCCTCTCCTTCCCTCCCACCTCCCTCTCCTTCCACCCCACCTTCCTCTCCTTCCCTCCCACATTCCTCTCCTTCCCTCCCACCTTCCTCTCCTTCCCTCCCACCTTCCTCTCCTTCCTTCCCACCTCCCTCTCCTTCCCTCCCACCTCCCTCTCCTTCCACCCCACCTTCCTCTCCTTCCCTCCCACATTCCTCTCCTTCCCTCCCACCTTCCTCTCCTTCCCTCCCACCTTCCTCTCCTTCCTTCCCACCTCCCTCTCCTTCCACCCCACCTTCCTCTCCTTCCCTCCCACCTTCCTCTCCTTCCTTCCCACCTCCCTCCCCTTCCCTCCCACCTCCCTCTCCTTCCCTCCCACCTCCCTCTCCTTCCCTCTCCTTCCCTCCCACCTCCCTCTCCTTCCCTCCCACCTCCCTCTCCTTCCCTCCCACCTCCCTCTCCTTCCCTCCCACCTCCCTCTCCTTCCCTCCCACCTTCCTCTCCTTCCCTCCCACCTCCCTCTCCTTCCCTCCCACCTCCCTCTCCTTCCCTCCCACCTCCCTCTCCTTCCCTCCCACCTTCCTCTCCTTCCCTCCCACCTTCCTCTCCTTCCCTCCCACCTCCCTCTCCTTCCCGCCCACCTTCCTCTCCTTCCCTCCCACCTCCCTCTCCTTCCCTCCCACCTCCCTCTCCTTCCACTCCCACCTTCCTCTCCTTCCCTCCCACCTCCCTCTCCTTCCCTCCCACCTATCTCTCCTTCCCTCCCATCTTCCTCTCCTTCCCTCCCACCTCCCTCTCCTTCCCTCCCACCTTCCTCTCCTTCCCTCTCCTTCCCTCCCACCTCCCTCTCCTTCCCTCCCACCTCCCTCTCCTTCCCTCCCACCTTCCTCTCCTTCCCTCCCACCTTCCTCTCCTTCCCTCCCACCTTTATCTCCTTCCCTCCCACCTCCCTCTCCTTCCCTCCCACCTTCCTCTCCTTCCCTCCCACCTTCCTCTCCTTCCCTCCCACCTTTATCTCCTTCCCTCCCACCTCCCTCTCCTTCCCTCCCACCTTCCTCTCCTTCCCTCCCACCTCCCTCTCCTTCCCTCTCCTTCCCTCCCACCTCCCTCTCCTTCCCTCCCACCTCCCTCTCCTTCCCTCTCCTTCCCTCCCACCTTCCTCTCCTTCCCTCCCACCTCCCTCTCCTTCCCTCCCACCTCCCTCTCCTTCCCTCCCACCTTCCTCTCCTTCGATCCCACCTCCCTCTCCTTCCCTCCCACCTCCCTCTCCTTCCCTCCCACCTCCCTCTCCAACCCACCTCCTTCTCTGTGGCCGTGTCTTCGTGTTGCTCCTCCCCAGCTCCTTGAGTTCCCTGGCTGCGTCCTCCCTCTTCCCCAGTAAGTCCCTCTCCATCTCCCTCATGTGGTGGAGCTGATACTTCTGCCGTCCCACAGCCAGGTCAAGGGCTTCCAACTCAGCCCGGCGGTCCTACAACGCACGGTCCATGGTCTCACTGGAGGGTGACTTAGAGACCCAGAGAACAGTCACTGGTCTCACTGGAGGGTGACTTAGTGACCCAGAGAACAGTCACAGGTCTCACTGGAGGGTGACTTAGAGACCCAGAGAAGAGTCATTGGTCTCACTGGAGGGTGACTTAGAGACCCAGAGAGCAGTCATTGGTCTCACTGGAGGGTGACTTAGAGACCCAGAGAGCAATCACTGGTCTCTCTGGAGGGTGACATAGAGACCCAGAGAACAGTCACTGGTCTCACTGGAGGGTGACTTAGAGACCCAGAGAAGAGTCATTGGTCTCACTGGAGGGTGACTTAGAGACCCAGGGAACAGTCACTGGTCTCACTGGAGGGTGACTTAGAGACCCAGAGAAGAGTCATTGGTCTCACTGGAGGGTGACTTAGAGACCCAGAGAACAGTCACAGGTCTCACTGGAGGGTGACTTAGAGACCCAGAGAGCAGTCACTGGTCTCACAGGAGGGTGACTTAGAGACCCAGAGAGCAGTCACTGGTCTCACTGGAGGGTGACTTAGAGACCCAGAGAACAGTCACTGGTCTCACTGTAGGGTGACTTAGAGACCCTGAGAACAGTCACAGGTCCCACTGGAGGGTGACTTAGAGACCCAGAGAACAGTCACAGGTCTCACTGGAGGGTGACTTAGAGACCCTGAGAACAGTCACTGGTCTCACTGGAGGGTGACTTAGAGACCCAGAGAACAGTCACTGGTCTCACTGGAAGGTGACTTAGAGACCCAGAGAACAGTCACTGGTCTCACTGGAGGGTGACTTAGAGACCCAGAGAAGAGTCATTGGTCTCACTGGAGGGTGACTTAGAGACCCAGAGAACAGTCACCAGTCTCACTGGAGGGTGACTTAAAGACCCAGAGAACAGTCACTGGTCTCACTGGAGGGTGACTTAGAGACCCAGAGAGCAATCACTGGTCTCACTGGAGGGTGACTTAGAGACCCAGAGAACAGTCACTGGTCTCACTGGAGGGTGACTTAGAGACCCAGAGAGCAATCACTGGTCTCACTGGAGGGTGACTTAGAGACCCAGAGAACAGTCACTTGTCTCACTGGAGGGTGACTTAGAGATCCAGAGAACAGTCACCGGTTTCACTGGAGGGTGACTTAGAGCATTTTGCTGTAATTTATTCATTTCTTTGTCGCAATTAATTAATTGAACTTCTTTTATATCTCTATTTTACATTATAATTTATTATTTTAACTTTTAAACTAACAACATTAATTTATGTATTTATATTGTTTAATTTGTCTTATTTTCCTGTATGTGTCTATGTTAAGTGCTATGAATTCTCTGGATATGGCACTATGCAAAATAAACATTATTATTATTATTATTATTATAGAACTCACATTCAACGAACGTTTTCAAAACAGTGATATTGCTGCTGCGATATCCCTGGGACATTATTACTGTGACACATTATGAAGTATCCTTTTGGCACATCCTGGTGTTGACAGGTTTCACTATATGTAATGTAAAGATCAGTTTTGACATCACATGAATGCACAAAAGTGCGGAAATTATATTTTTTGTAAAAAAATATTTTATTGCGGTGTAATTGTTTTATGCTTGGCTTTTTACTTCTACAACTTGTGTTTATTTAAAATACCTTTAAATTATCTACACACTAGTATATAATTTGTTATAATATGTTACACTTTTTAGCAGTATACGTGGCCAACTTCCTGGCTGGAGGGCATTTTAAAATGTCAAAAAAAAAACGTTTGTTGTCACATTTTCAAAAATGCAGTAAATATTTTTTGAAAACGGAAATATCCAAAAAAGCCACAAATTAATGTTCTATGTCTAGATAGGTGTCGCATTTATTGCTTCTCTTAATCACTAGATGGAACCACGTAAACTAAATTCAAACGGTGTGCTGTATTCGCTGGCCGGCTATGGCCAACCTGAGGAGATTCGGGGTGACCGTCAATGCCCGACTTGACTGCCAATCGGTTAATGTTTCATGGAGCATTATTTGGGGTGGCTGTGTATTTGATTGTCTTCTTGGTAATTGTTTTTAATGCAAAACTGTTACATTTGCTTTAAGCTGACGTATGAGAGTCAAATTGTTGGTGTTTCAACAGCTAGACGACACTGTGTTTATAATCGACACAGTTGTTGCTATATGACATTGTTTCTCGACAGGTTCTATGCCAAGGTGATCCACATCGACCTACTACGCCATCTAGTGATGTCCTGTTGAACCGCTCCTGAACTCCGACTCCGGCGGGAGAGTTTGATATGCAGGTAAGGGAGTGATGCTGACAGCTTGTTGTGCTGACAAGCTGACAGCTTGTGATGACATCTTAGTATGGTATTCTGGGGCGTAATAGTGCAGTGGTGCAAAGGTGGACTCGATTGTAATCTATTTTGCTTTCACCTCGTGTTCAGTTATTTTTACAGAAAAGCAAATCTACAAAGTATTCATTACCACATGCAAGCTTGTGTCCGTGATTTTAAAGTGTAGCTTTGATAAAATCAATTGAAAAACTGCTTACTTATTTAATTGCTGCAGAATATTCAATTCAAATATTCTTGCATCACGACGTGATTGTCCTATTTCCTGTTGTTGGCTTCCTTATTCTCTCAAAAACCCGGAAGACTTTAGAGCATTAAACCACTGACATATATTAAATAAATTTATTTAGATTACATATTTATATTTGGACACCAAAAAAATTGGATTTAATCAAGGAAGCCACTTTAATCCGTTCATACACTATGAACTACAAACACGATTTGTGATGTGAAATAATAATATTTATTTTGTATAGTTCCATATCCATAGCAATTTAGTACTTAACATAAAATATAATACGAAATAAGAAAACATGTAACTATATAAATACATAATTTAATGACATTCGTTTATAATAACAAATTATAGTGCAAAATAAATACATAAAAGCAGTTCATTCAGTTATAACACTTAGAAATTAATTAATTAATTAAAACTAAATATTTAATAAATTACAGCAAAAATGTTTCCGTGAATTAAATAAGCATCTTTACAGATGCCTTAGAAGATCAAAGTAAAGTTTTAGAAGTGAAAATAGTTGGCATAGCATTCCAAACTGATGCCATGATGACCTCTTGTCTGATTTGCTACCCTTCTGTGGTCAACAGGACACAGACAGACTGACCAGTGAGGGGGCGTATCCAAGTGAGGGGGCATATCCAAGTGAGGGGGCATATCCAAAGCGAGCATACTCACCGAATCGTCACAGCAGTCGGAGGCTGCACTCAGCCGGGAGTGCATCAAACATTGCTGAAAAGGGTCCATCGTCGTGAATCGACAACCAAGTTGGTCATGTGGACGGAAGTAGATGGCATCTCTCACCAAGTTTACTGTTTCAGCAGAAGGGCTGAATCGCATCGGGTAAATTTAAGAACATCGGCCGAATGCCGTATTAATCAAATGAATTACATGTAAATGAAATAGCTTAAAACTAGTTAGTTTTCGTGTCTGTACCTGATACATTATGACCAATATGTTGCCAAGAAGTGCCACTGGTCTATGCAAACTGATGTAAATTACAAGTTTTGATTATGAATTTATTCTGAAAAAAATTGCATAATTCCAGAGGTATATGCCGGGGAGGGGCCATTGAGACTGAGGGTCTGTACTGTGATCTTTTGTAATGGACCTACTGTTTCTTTGAATATGAAAAATTTGAAAATGTCTTAGTGTCAATCAAGAAATGGTCAACATATCTTCAAGTTACAACACCAGTTTTGACACCAGTGTGTAGGTACGTTTATTATCTACAACATGCATAAACATGCAATTGCGAGAATTGAATAATAAAGGCATTGGAGCAAAGAAAATGGGACAAGCAATATTTTAAACATCTATGTCAAATATTTGATGAGGCACAGGCTTCCCGTTCAAATTGGCTGAGTGCTAATGGGTTAAATGAAAACAATTGGCCCTATGATTTGAGAGCTTAGAGAAAAATAAAACCGAACGTGGCATAACTGATGAGGAAACCATCTTTGTGGGACGGAACAAGGTAAAGGATGTGTAAAGCACTGAAGGTCAAGTGAAGGTCACCTGTTCAAGGTTATTCAGCTTCCGTTGCAGCTGCTGGATGCTGTCATGTGACACCTGTCTCCGACTCTCCATCACCTCAGCGTGACGACTCATCTTCTGCTCAAGCTGTAACAAACACTTACGTTACAGTGTTTCAGATGTAACACCGTTACATACACACTTTTGTGTAACGCCCACTCCTGTGTGTGTTAAAGATAATCATGTTACAGACATACCCTTGTGCTACAGACACAGACACAAGACCCTTGTGTTACAGACACCCATGTGTTACAGACACAGGTGTTACAGACACACTTGTGTTACAGACACACTTGTATTACAGACACAGGTGTTACAGACACACTTGTGTTACAGACACACTTGTGTTACAGACACACTTGTAATAAATAAATAAACTGAGATAAATAATTAAGTAAGCTAAGATAAATAAATAATAAATATGCTAAGATAAATAAATAAAATTAGGGTGTAAAAATACAGTTTCAAACAGCACAATTTAAAACCAGTCAATGCTATGAAATATAAACCAGTGCCATCAAGGCATTTAATACAAACGAAATAAATAAGTTTTGAGTTGTTTCAGGAAAGTTGCCAATGTTCCAGTTGACCACTTGGCGTGACTGACCGCTTGAGTGGACATAGTGACCACAACAACAATCTTATATGATTCAAAAGAAATATATCTCAGCCAGGTCCAACAGTTGGGATCTGAACAGGAAACGAGATCCCCATGAACCTTGCCACAGAAAACATATAGTGTTCACTTAATAAAACCAAGTAATGTTTAGCAATGGTGGTAGCTTCTGGTATTTCTTGCATCAAGCCATTATTAATATTATTATTTTAACAAGGAGAATAAACCAAGTTTTCAATAAAATATAAAATTTAAATTTCGATGACATTTTTCTTCATCGCTGGGAAATGATCATTTAAAGCGACATGGTCCATTTGTGGCTTTTTATTTTTATTGCAAAATCATGTTGTACAGTATAAATTATACCTATTATAGCATAAAGACAGTCAAAATATGTTTTCATGTATCATTTAGGAGTTGAAAATAGACGCAGTAAGGGGTGCTTAACTCTGTTTACACATCGACCACGAGGCGTTTTCCAAACTAATGTAGGCGAGGCTAAGAGACCAGGAAATGCATGATCACGTGATGCAGTATCACGTGAACACAAGTTGACGCCACTAACGCCACACCCAGCCAGGTGCACCACGAACGGACCATGTCGCTTTAAAAGTGCTACAAATCTGAAGAAAAAGACAGAAACACAAGCGTGACGAAGCGTGACGAGGCGTGACGACACGTGCACACATGCGAGAGAGTTACCACGACGAGGGTTTGTTTGAGCACGCTCAGATGCTCCTGCAGGTTGTCCTTCTGGTCGTGGAGCTGCTCCAGCTCCGTGGCCATCTTGATGCGGGATCGCTCCAGCTCCAGCATCCCCTCCGTCACCTCCTGGGCACACGGGCGATAGGGTGACTCACAGATAGGGTGAGAGTGAGATAGGGTGAGAGTGAGATCAGGTGAGAGCGAGATAGGGTGTGAGTGAGATAAGGTGTGAGTGAAATAGGGTGTGAGTGAAATAGGGTGACAGTGAGATAGGGTGTGAGTGAGATAGGGTGAAAGTGAGATATGGTGTGAGTGAAATAGGGTGACAATGAGATAGGGTGAGAGCGAGATAGGGTGAATGTGAGATAGGGTGTGAGTGAAATAGGGTGACAATGAGATGGGTGAGAGCGAGATAGGGTGAGAGCGAGATAGGGTGAGAGCGAGATAGGGTGAGAGCGAGATAGGGTGAGAGCGAGGTAGGGTGAGAGTGAGATAGGGTGAGAGCGAGATAGGGTGAGAGCGAGACAGGGTGAGAGCGAGATAGGGTGAGAGTGAGATAGGGTGAGAGGGAGATAGGGTGAGAGCGAGATAGGGTGTGGGTGAGATAGGGTGAGAGTGAGATAGGGTGAGAGCGAGATAGGGTGAGAGCGAGATAGGGTGAGATAGGCTGTGAGTGAGATAGGGTGTGAGTGAGATAGGGTGTGAGTGAGATAGGGTGTGAGTGAGATAGGGGGTGAGTGAGAGAGGGTGTGCGTGAGATAGGGTGTGAGTGAGATAGGGTGAGAGTGACATAGGGTGAGAGCGAGATAGGGTGAGAGTGACATAGGGTGAGAGCGAGATAGGGTGTGAGTGAAATAGGGTGTGAGTGAGATAGGGTGAGAGTGAGATAGGGTGTGAGTGAAATGGGGTGTGAGTGACATAGGGTGTCAATGAAATTTGGTGAGAGTGAGATAGGGTGTCCGGGGATAGAGGGTGACAGGATAATAGGATGTCTGGGCAATTGGGTGACAGGCTGATGGGGTGTCTGGTAATAGGGTGACATGTTGATATGGTGTCTGGGCTATATCCCAATGTAAAATCCCCCATTGCTTCAAAAAGTCACCTATTATCCCTGTTCCCAAATATTCTACAGCCTTTTGTTTAAATGCTTGGTCCTCCAGTTTCAGAATTCAATTATCGAGCAATTGCTTGACTGATTTCGGTTTGCATATCGTGAAAATAGATCTGTCAACACCAGTGATGACAACAACACAAGAGATAACAGCAGTGATGACAACAACACAAGAGATAACAGCAGTGATGACAAAAACACAAGAGATAACAGCAGTGATGACAACAACGTAAGAGACAACAGCAGTGATGACAACAACACAAGAGATAACAGCAGTGATGACAACAACACAAGAGATAACAGCAGTGATGACAACAACACAAGAGATAACAGCAGTGATGACAACTACACAAGAGATAACAGCAGTGATGACAACAACGTAAGAGACAACAGCAGTGATGACAACAAAGTAAGAGACAACAGCAGTGATGACAACAACATAAGAGATAACAGCAGAGATGACAACAACGTAAGAGACAACAGCAGTGATGACAACAACATAAGAGATAACAGCAGTGATGACAACAACGTAAGAGACAACAGCAGTGATGAAAACAACGTAAGAGACAACAGCAGAGATGACAACAACGTAAGAGATAACAGCAGTGATGACAACAACGTAAGAGATAACACCAGTGATGACAACAACATAAGAGATAACAGCAGTGATGACAACAACGTAAGAGATAACAGCAGTGATGACAACAACATAAGAGATAACAGCAGTGATGACAACAACGTAAGAGACAACAGCAGTGATGACAACAACGTAAGAGACAACAGCAGTGATGACAACAACGTAAGAGACAACAGCAGTGATGACAACAACATAAGAGATAACAGCAGTGATGACAACAACGTAAGAGATAACAGCAGTGATGACAACAACGTAAGAGATAACAGCAGTGATGACAACAACATAAGAGATAACAGCAGTGATGACAACAACGTAAGAGACAACAGCAGTGATGACAACAACGCAAGAGACAACAGCAGTGATGACAACAACGTAAGAGATAACAGCAGTGATGACAACAACATAAGAGATAACAGCAGTGATGACAACAACGTAAGAGATAACAGAAGTGATGACAACAACGTAAGAGACAACAGCAGTGATGACAACAACATAAGAGATAACAGCAGTGATGACAACAACGTAAGAGATAACAGAAGTGATGACAACAACGTAAGAGATAACAGCAGTGATGACAACAACATAAGAGATAACAGCAGTGATGACAACAACGTAAGAGATAACAGAAGTGATGACAACAACGTAAGAGATAACAGCAGTGATGACAACAACATAAGAGACAACAGCAGTGATGACAACAACGTAAGAGACAACAGCAGTGATGGCAACAACGTAAGAGACAACAGCAGTGATGACAACAACGTAAGAGACAACAGCAGTGATGACAACAACGTAAGAGACAACAGCAGTGATGACAACAACGTAAGAGACAACAGCAGTGATGACAACAACGTAAGAGACAACAACAGTGATGACAACAACGTAAGAGACAACAGCAGTGATGAAAACAACTTGAGAGACAACAACAGTGATGACAACAACATAAGAGACAACAACAGTGATGACAACAACGTAAGAGACAACAGCAGTGATGACAACAACATAAGAGATAACAGCAGTGATGACAACAACGTAAGAGATAACAGAAGTGATGACAACAACGTAAGAGATAACAGCAGTGATGACAACAACATAAGAGACAACAGCAGTGATGACAACAACGTAAGAGACAACAGCAGTGATGGCAACAACGTAAGAGACAACAGCAGTGATGATAACAGCAGTGACAGAGAACAGAATGAGAAGTGTGAGCCGCGGACCAGGCAGATCAAGAGTGTCACTCACTGTTTTGATATCGTCCTTGAGTTCTCGCAGTGTGTCCTCCAGTTCATGTTCCCGGCTGGACAGTTCCTCCTGGGATTGCAGCTGGAGGGAAGAGACGGATGGGATCAGGGGACAACAGGGACAGACAGGTATATCGGGTCATTTGGTGGGCCACAACCAGCTGGGCCAGGAGCAGACAGGGACAGGAGTGTTGTCAAAAGTACATAAATGTGTTTTGTACATTCATGTATGTGTGTGTGTGTGCGTGCGTGCGTGCGTGCGTGCGTGCGTGCGTGCGTGCGTGTGTGTGTGTGTGTGAGTGTGTGTGCGAATGTGTGTGTGGCACCGCTCTACCCACTGGCTTGGCGTAGGAATAAGACGTAACATACCCGCCGCATTATTTCCAAGTGTTCCGCTCTCAGATAGTTGAGTTCGTCTCCAAGCCGATTGGCTCGGCTGTAGTGCGCGTGGGCGATGCCTTCAAGGTCGGCAATCTCAGCAGCCTACTTCTCTCTAATCTGACGAACCTCCTGGTGAGTAAACAATGAATACAAAGGTGGACCATTCAGCAGTGATTATTATAAAGTAATCTAATATTTGCCTACCGCGTAAAAGACCCGCAGTTAAATTGGTTCACGGTGTCACAAGGCAGCACTGTAAAAGGAATTATTTTTCATTTCATTCTTTATCAAAAGAAACATAACTTAAAACATTGTATATTCTCACCTGTAAATCTTGCGCGTTTGTTTATATTTAAATACTAAAGGAGAATTTGTATGAGCCGTCTCAGATATCATTTTGTAAGTTGCTCATTAGTTTTCTACAGTTGACCAGCTACATGATAAATTCAGACAGCTCCTAGTAATAACTCATTATACGAAAAAGCTGGGTACAAACTTGTCTCTATACTACACTATCAACAAATACGTTTAGAAGACATGTCTCAGTCTCACCTGGTCTCCATACTACACTATCTACAAACATATTTAGAAGACATGTCTCTGTCTCAGTCTCACCTGGTCTCTATACTACACTATCTACAAACATGTTTAGAAGACATGTCTCAGTCTCAGTCTCACCTGGTCTCTATACTACACTATCTACAAACGTGTTTAGAAGACATGTATCAGTCTCAATCTCACCTGGTCTCTATACTACACTATCTACAAACATGTTTAGAAGACATGTCTCTCTCTCAGTCTCACCTGGTCTCTATACTACACTATCTACAAACATGTTTAGAAGACATGTCTCTGTCTCAGTGTCAGTCTCACCTGGTCTCTGTCCTCCAGGTTGTGTCTGAGACTCGTCACTTCATCCTCCAGTTGCTGTATCCTCAGAGCCCGCTCAGACGACTCCTGGACACAACATCAAGTATCACAGACAGCAGGAGCAGACTGGCAGAAGCAGTGTGACACCGACACCATTAGTATCATGGCGTCATGATGCCACGAGTATCATGGCGTCATGATGCCATGAGTATCATGACATCATGCTGCCATGAGTATCATGACATCATGATGCCGTGAGTATCATGTCGTCATGACGCCATGAGTATCATGACATCATGATGCCGTGAGTATCATGACGTCATGACGCCGTATCATGACATCATGATGCCGTGAGTATCATGACGTCATGACGCCGTATCATGACGTCATGACGCCGTGAGTATCATGACGTCATGATGCCATGAGTATCATGACATCATGACGCCATGAGTATCATGACATCATGCACAGTGTTTTTTAACCGTAGGTAAATTCTGTGATAGAAAATATAGTTTTCAACGAAATGAAAATTACTGTAAAATTAAGATTGTAAGCTTTCAGCTGAATGTGTATTTTGTTACTAAGCAGTCAACGTTTTGTTACCATGGAGACCTGAACTAATGTCTATGGTTACTAAGCAGTCAACGTTTCGTTGACAATTAGCAAATAAGTTATTTATTACTTTTAAATTAAATTTATATGCATAATTTATTACAAATATATAATAAATATTATTATGGAATAATAAAAACAAATATTTACCATATCATTAGCTGTTATTGTATTGAAAATTTGATTTATTCACTACTTTTCTTAATAAATACTGATAATTAATAATAATTAATTAATATTGACACTTTATACCAAATATTGCTCCGGTAATACACCAAAGTACCCTATTATTGCCCACATACAGTTTAGACAGTCAATTGTGATTCATTAGTCCATAGAAAGCAGATAACACTTAGTGATATAATTGAGGCCTACCTTGATCTTTGGACGGCAATCTTGGGGTGTTCTTATGAAATTAGGCAAAAATGGCAAAAACAGAGGCAAAACAACACTCAAAACAGGATATAAACTTAGGCGCATCCAATAGGTGGCAGCACGTCCTTTGCCAAGTTGATTTTAATGCTGCCACAGAGCTTAACAATAGAGAAATAACAGTAAATTCCAACACTAAAATCCAATGGTTCCATATATATATATATATATATATATATATATATATATATATATATATATATATATATATATATATATATATATATAATACACATGGTTATATCAGCGTTCGGCGTGTTTGTAAACACGTTCTGGTTGCCCGATGATATTCCCTGGGTCAGCACTTCGAGGCGTGAATAGATGCGGCAAGAGACAAGTTGCTGCGCTGATCGAAGCGACATCGGTCGCTGGCGCTCCAGTACATGTTGCGTAATTTTGGACCGGGCGACGGTCGTGGGGCGTGGCAGAGACTCGCTGTTCGAGCACGTTTGGCTGTCTGTCGAACGATCATGGGATGTGCCGATTATGTTGCGCCGAGCCGGGTCAAACTCGAAAGAAGCGCATTTAGCGTGTTCTAAGCTGATACAATTCTAAATAATGGTTTAATTTGAAAGAAATGATCTAACTAATAACATTGAAAGTCTTCGAAAAGGCATCGATTGACGGCTTGTCTCTCCGGGTAGATTACCCGGACGTGAATCAGCACCATGACATTTAAGGTGGGTAAAGGCGGAGCAGATCTATATACTCTTTAAGGTGTATACCCAGCCAATACACTGCTAAGGCTCCACTTGGCTCTATGCTCTTTAATTGCCGCCCAAGACATATCATCTGTACCTATTCCGGAAGACATATTAAATCACCCCAGCATCAAAAAAATAACAGCCCACATCCCTGCTCCTACTGGTTTTGATTTTAGTCCCGTCACCTCTGAAAGCATATATACTTTCATCTCTAAATCTAACCCCAAAAAAGCCACTGAAGTCGATGGCATCCCTGCAAAAATCATAAAATCTTGCAGTAAATCAATTTCGGAACCACTTGCAAAATTAATAAACCACTCATTTGCGACCTCAGCCTTCCCAAACAGATTTAAAGAAGCACAAGTTATCCCGGTGTATAAGAAAAAAGATCCTTTAGACAAGCAAAACTATAGACCGATTAGCATTCTCCCGTTCATCTCTAAGCTGTTTGAAAACGCCATCAACTCCCAATTAAGCACTCATTTTGAGAATTTGTTCAATCCTTTCCTCGGTGCTTTCAGGCCAGGCATGGGGTGTCAGTCCACTCTATTGAGACTAGTAGAGGATTGGCGCAAGGCACTTGACAACCATAAGTATGTCGCAGCCATTCTCATGGACTTGACAAAGGCCTTTGATTGCCTACCTCACAGCCTGCTCTTAGGTAAACTCAGTGCTTATGGCCTTTCTGATAAATCATGCAGTTTAGTTAGTAATTATCTCAGCAAAAGGAAACTCTAAAATGTTCCCAGTATTCCATGCGAAAGGAAAACACTGCAGTTGTCCCTAAGGCAAACACATCTAAATATGGACTTAAATCATTTGTCCATGATGGGCCCCGGATCTGGAACAGCCTGCCAAATGAAATGCGAAAAACAGTTAATTACGGCGAGTTTCGCAGACTGGTCCGGAACTGGGATGGCCCATCATGCAATTGCTCTATATGCAGGTAAACAGTTAACATCTAACATGTTTGTCGTCATGCCAATATTATGAATATAGCTTTCACTGTATATATGCAATATGGATATGTGTAAAATATTTTAATCCTTAAATTTATTCTTTAGATCTATTTATTTTTATGTTTTAAAGTATTTATTATTTTAATAAGTTTAGTCAATATACATCTCTACATTTGTATTTATGCTAATGTCTTAAATTATATATTATTTCAATCTATTTTAACCCAATATACTTTGCATGTTTTATGAAGCAAAACAAAAAAAAAAAAAAAAATTATATATATATATTATACATGCATGTAATATTATTATATTTATTTTGTACTCATTACCCTATTTTATACGTATAATTGCTGTCATTTTAAAATACTCTGTATGCTTGTTATGGTTTTATGTCGTCTCGTTGCTTTATACTCGTTTTGTCGGAAAATAGCTCAGATGAGCTAATGTTGCCTAATTATCATGTAACCGACGTTAAATAAAGCTTCTTGTATCTTGTATCTTGTAATTAATTGCAGAATATTTGTTTGACGAATAGAGATTATATTTTAGTTCTAATATATACAATGTTAACACTTCCGTCAGCAAATGTGTTTAACAGTGATTATCTTTTCAAAGCTTCGGGTTTACTGTTCCAAAGAAATGGATGTGCCAATTTTTTTAATTTGTTCCACCTTGTTTTGTACTGAGGTAAGACTCCCTACGTACCAACCTGACCTCCCCCCTGGGACCCCCACCCACTCCAGTGTTCCCATAGTCATTTCTCTTGGGATTATAGCCTAGGCCTTCTCCAGGTATATGTATCTAATTGCCATATCCTTCTGTCCGTCCAATTTCTTCTCTATTACCTACCTCTGGACAAACATCCCATCCGTTGTTCCTCTTCCTTGTCTAAACTCCAGCTGTTCTTCGACGATTTCCCCTTACACTATTGCTTTTATTCTGCCATCCAGAATTCGTTCCAGCAACCTCAACATATTGCTTAGCAACGTAATGCCTCAATTGTTTTCCCGGGTCATGCACATCTCCCTTTCTTTTCTATATTCGGACAATTAGCCCCGTTCTGAACTTCCTGTGAACTTCCCGTCTCTCTTGCAGGTGTTGAGCAATTGTTTTGTCGATCATCTTCCAACTCGCTCAGCCACCGCCACCATATATACTCAACGCCTGTTTATCTTTCCAAATAGGCCTACACGATAAACCGTAAGAATGGCCCGGGCTGTGACAAGTTTCATAAAGCTTACATTACCTCCTACCACTGTGTGGGTGTGTGTGGGTGTGTGTGTGTGTGTGTGCGTGCGTTTGCGTGCGCGCGTGTGCGTGTATGGGTGGGCGGGGATGAGTGTGGGTATGAGTGAGTGTGTGTGTGTGTGTGTGTGTGTGTGTGAGTGTGTGTGTGTGTGAGTGTGTGTGTGTGTGTGTGTGTTTGTGTGTGTGTGTGCGTGCGTTTGCGTGCGCGCGTGTGCGTGTATGGGTGGGCGGGGATGAGTGTGGGTATGAGTGAGTGTGTGTGTGTGTGTGTGTGTGTGTGTGAGTGTGTGTGTGTGTGTGTGTGTGAGTGTGTGTGTGTGAGTGTGTGTGAGTGTGTGTGTGTGTGTGTGCGTGTGTGCGTGTGTGCGTGTGTGTGTGTGTGTGAGTGTGTGTGTGTGTGGGTGGGTGTGAGTGTGTGTGCGCGTGTGCGTGCGTGGGTGGGCGGGGATGAGTGTGAGTGTGCGCGCGTGTGCGTGTGCGTGTGTGTACGGGGGGGGGGGGGGGCGTGAGGCGTGTGTGTGCGTGTACGTGTGTGTCGTATTTACATTCACTGCTTACTCCTATTAGAAAACCTATGCAGCATCGATCATCTGATGCTGTTTTACATTTTACCCCAACAGTAAATACAAATATTGGGAGTAGGTGTTTTTTTCTGTGACTGTATTACTCGTTGGAATAGAGGTCTATGCTTCCTTCGATCAAGTGTTAGATCAGACGCAGGCTGAGTTATTATGCGATTCTTAAATATTTTAAATATCTTGCTTTTACATTTTTTTATTAGTAATGGTTTATGAAAAATATATATAAAAAATCAGATTACTTTACTAAAACGTTACGTTGCGGTTTGTGTACGTCACAATCAATTGCTACACGTGACCTTCGTCAAGCATAACCATTGCCAATAGTATTTATAATGGTAACGTATGGGCGGCATCATATATGCTATATCAAACTGATCCCATTTTGTGTGGAAACACCGGTGATATGCAAAAGGTTACGTGACGTGATAATGTTAGTGTACGCTGCGCACGCGTTTGATGATAATATACTATATTTTTGCTCTAAAATCAATAAGAAACTTTATATTATCGGTAATGTCTATGATAATATAAAGTCTTCTTCGGAAGGAGGGTGCAGATTAATACAAAAAAGAAATGTGACGATGACAACATTATATCCCCACAACACAATCTCTTACACATATAAGCACGCTCTTTTTTTCTCCCGTTAATCTCTCCCTCAGCCTCCCCTCTCTCCCTCTCCTTCCTTTATCCTTTCTTCCCTCCCTCTACCCCCTCACTACATCATCAGAATAATGTTTGTTAGTGCTAATATCACCCATCTATATAATCCCTTATATAGAATACCATTATTATTATAAAGAAGTGTATTGGTGATTTGGCGCAGCAGCACCTCGACTGTGGATTGAATTACCTGTGAACATTCGTGCATCCGGGACATTGTGTATGTTTAGAAAGTGTAATTAAAGGCATATATTTTTATTAGAGATTTCAATTAATTCAAATTGTTTTGAAATGACGGACAATGCTTTAGAATTTCATTTTAGTGCCATACACGTTTTAATCAGTGTTTATGTTTTAGATTAATTTATAGATTTACACACACACACACACACACACACACACACACACACACACACACACACACACACACACACACACACACAAACACACACACACACACACACACATATATATATATATATATATTTATATATATATACGCACACAGTTTTAGTAAAGGTTTTAATTTTATATTAATTTATATAATTTAC
The DNA here is from genome assembly GCA_964017155.1 of Oasisia sp. SBJ-2009. Lineage (NCBI taxonomy): Eukaryota > Metazoa > Annelida > Polychaeta > Sabellida > Siboglinidae > Oasisia > Oasisia sp. SBJ-2009. The sequence continues at coordinate 7,089,444 of OZ024865.1, read as the reverse complement.
ATACCTAGTTTTAGTAGTATTCATCTTAAAAACAGTGTTTAATTTATTTTAAATTAATTTATATAATTTACATACAAAGGTTTAATAGTACTTCTTAAAACCAAAAAATGAAAATGATTTATATTAATTTATATAATTTACATTTCTATTTATTAATATACATTTAGTATATTTCTTGTGCAGAGCAACGATCCGACATGCGGGAATTAGCGCTATATAAAAAACTGTATTGTTATTATTATTATTATTAATATTTAAACCGTTCAGTGTCCATTTTTAGCAAATAGATGAAAGAAATGAACAAATGAGTAGCGCTGCAATCCGTTTACGTTCTGATGCACAATGTGTCAGAGTGAACAAGTTTGTGAGGTTTTTTTCTCTTTGTCTGTCTCTCTTCTGATTTACATCTCCCCATCACTTCCTTTTAAAAATACTCAACATTTTCTCCCTTCCTCCCTGCTTGGCGGCCCTTAGCCGTCTCCCTCTCCCACTCCCTCACTTTCTTTATCCTCTACTATTTCCCTTTCCACTGTCCCTCTACACCCCTCTTTCTCCATACTTTCATCAACCAATCCTTTTCACCCCTCCCGTCATTCTAATTAAACCGCAATTCGGTACGGTCATGGGTATTTGCACATTCGACAAGAACAGCGAAGCTACTTGTGCCATTCAAGGCAAACTTGATTTGCCCGTGTGTAATACCTGTCTTGTTTCATTGTCAGTTTAACAATGCTTCACTGCCGTGGACATTCTTAGACTGACATGCGGCCTCCGACAATGGTATGTTCTAGGTCCCGCGCAAGAACGCACTAATTGACTGTCGCGTTGAACATGACAGTTGCTACAAACAAATGACTTAAGCGTTCGATCGAAAGCATGGATTTGTCGAATTTTAAGTGCAGTTGTAGTGGTAATGTAGTTCTCACGGTTTTCAGTACAAGACCAACTTCACGTGTTTACGGATGCTTCGTTTAGGGTCGGGTGCAGCGGATCGTATGATATTCAGGAAACGATACACATTTGACGCTCTATGTGGTTTGACAGTTGGTCTCGAATGAGCTGCACATGTTGCAGTTTGGGGAGTCATCAGACATTGGGATATACAATTAGACGCCAAAAAGAGAGCCACGACTGCTACAGACAATTGCTTTAAGGTAGGCCACGTGTGTAATGTTGTTTTAGAACGGCAACTGTTGGTAGTACATTACATTAGTTGCCATGTGGTACATGCAGTGTCGACATTCTGTATCGCTAACATGCATAGTCAAACCAGCAAGGCATTACGGAAGACAAACATTATCATCATTATGCATAACCGTTAGCATCGTTCTACTGTGAATATAATTACACAGATAATACATTTCTCATTAATCAAAACATTACCTGGCAACATAGTTTATATGTAATGAATGGATCCACTTGCTGCTTTGCGTCGATGTAAATCGTAGGTAAGCATTGTATTTATTTATCAAAGAAAATAACTAATAATGTTTTAATCCACCTGTGTTTATTATTTTGTATTATGAATTCTCGTATATCAAGGCGAGTTATATATCAAGGCGAGTCACTGTAGGGTGTACTGTATTATGTATCTGCGTTTAAAAATAATGCCTTATTTAATTTTATGAAGGAGGAAATGTCGGCGACGCCATATTGTTGCCCAACTTCCGCTATAGAACCATGAATCTGGTTAAGTCTACATTAATAATTATAGTTATGCATGTTAACATGTTTTATGTATCATATGATATAGCATGACATACAAGCGAAGTTGTAATGTAATGCTACAAAATAAATAACGTCAGATATATCAGCTTACGTGTTTTACAAGTTGACACCACAATTTCACCAGCTATGGCTCGGCATGGGTTTATAAGCAAACAAAATGGCTACCTTCTGCAACTGAGTGTTCCGACCGCACGTGGCGGAAGGGGTTACCAGTGACGCTCATCCTATGGAGGTCACAACCGGTGCGGCGAACCGGGGTTTGGGCCAGGTAATTTCCTCCCATAGGAACACTTCCGGCGGAAGTCGGTCAGTTGTGAGGGAGTAAGGATTGTGACCAACCGTGCCAGGGAACGTTATGAGGAGCAACCGATGAGGTACCCCTGGCCGAACTAGTTACATTAGATTGTACTACAGGCTATATACCCAGTGTCTCCCACTTCCTCATTCCCTCTCTTTTGTTTTTCAAAGTTTTTTTCTTGTAGGAAACAGTTGTACTCGCACATTGACTTATTTTAAGGTATATTATAAATGTTTTAACAGCTTTAATCGTACACAACTCAGCCTCACGGTAAGCTTTAGTTAATTTGTTGTACGTACGTAAATATTATTGAAAGATATAAAAATGCTTAAACTCTCTTACATTTCAAATGTGGAACGTCCACGCCTAAGTATACGTCGCCTTGTATGTAACTACAAGGGGACGTACCTAATTATATGTTGGAATTATATTATGTTGTATTAAAAAATATTTATTTTAATATCTGTTGATATATTTCATGATTTTTTCATTCTATGGTAATAATTATTATATTTTTCGTATATCGCTCTTTTTTCCCAAATAACTGTTTTGGCTGGAATTATAATTGTAAAAGAATTAATACCATGCATAAAATCATCAATATTTTATTGATAGTAAATTTTTAAGATACAATCATTTCTACTATACAAAATAAACTACATTGTCTTTAGTCATCAATAAGTAAATAAATATAACTATGGTATATTAATAATAGTACATTGAATGTATGAATAAATAACTGCAATCATTCATTGTTAAGATACCTTTAAAAATGAGTTTGCATAAGTTTACACAGGTATAATTTTACCTAGAATAACCTTTTCTTTGAGATATTCATTATTATTATTAATATTGTTTCTTAATAATTAAGAAACACAGTTAATACAAATACCCAGTCAGTATAATCGTGTACATTACCAACCTTTCATACGTGTACATAACACCTGCATCAACAAAACAACTATTAAATACACCTAACAAAAATGTCGAACATACTTTGAACTTGCATAGTTTTCTTTTTATTATATATAATGTAGGATTATACATACATTATTCATTATTACATACACACACACCACACGGACACACACCCCACACACCACACAGACAGACAGACACACAGACACAGACAGACACAGACACACACACACACACAGACACACATACACACACACACACACACACACACACACACACGCACGCACGCACACACGCACGCACGCGCGCGCGCACGCCCGCACACACACGCTCGCACACCTAGCGAGTATTTTATTGAAGATAACGAACTAGATGACATTTTGGATAGTGTCAGACGATGCTACATGTTCTGGTTTAATAATCATAACTCATGCTTGTAGGAAACAGTTATACTCGTTTTGTAATTTTTTTTGGCAAAAACAATCTTTGAAATTAGGTGTTGGGCAGCTATAATGACGTGATATGAAGAGTTCAAAACCACAACTAGCAGTCTTGTCCATACAAATGAGTTGGTGCATGCTTTTACAGATCGTGTACTAATTATTATGTATTCCTGTCAGTTCATGTACCTGTATATTAATTTTCTAATAATACAGTTGTGACATAATACAGTTGTGACTGATTGCAGTCAGAATACTGTGTTTTAATGCAAAAGCACTGCTAAATGTTTCTCTAAACCAATTTTTTTTCACTTCTACAGTTTAGGGTAATGTCGGTTCAGTGTTGTGTGTGGTAGGTTCATACCCTGCTGGTGTTCTTTATGCAAACACTACATGTTGTGTGCACACACATTGATTCCATTTCATCAGTTCAGGTGGTTTTGTGATATCTTAGAAATGTATTAACTGTAGTCAAACTTATAATGAGTGTGTGTGTGTGTGTGTGTGTGTGTGTGTGTGTGTGGGTGTGTGTGTGTGTGTGTGTGTGTGTGTGTGTGTGATTGTGTGGGTGTGTGGGTGTGATTGTGTCGGTGTGTGGGTGTGTGTGTGGTGTGTGGTGTGTGTGTGAGAGTGAGTGAGTGAGTGAGTGTGTGTGTGTGTGTGTATGTGTGTGTGTGTGTGTGTTTGTGTAAGCAGGAATATGAACTTCGCCTTGATAAATGTTGCCAAACAAAGAGGGATTAATATACAACGTCAGAGTTCTGCCAAGTCATCAAGTTAAATACAACAATCATAACTCTTGTAGAGATCAGCTTAGAATATGTTGAGGACTGCAGTAATGATATTAAGAAGGCAAGGGGTAAGTAAGGCCCATATCCCAGTGTTGCAATGTTGTACGCATTTAATGAACTGTATCAACAAAGTAATGTTTGCCATTTATGAAATGTTTTGACCATTATGTTTCAGTAAATTTGAATCTTTTTTCCAAGGAAGTGGAATTGTTTTTGTGTAAATAACATGTGAACGTTCACAGCAGAGAGGTTAGAGAATAAATATGAAACTATATAGTAATATGTTACGGCTGATCTAATTTCTTAGTTGCTCTGTTACATATAAATAAGAAAAATCCATACAAATGAAACCATGACCATACATTCTGAAATCCCTTCCACCTTTATATAAAACCGACATTTGTATAATTCTTACTTCACTACGCCCACTCATTCTTCTAGCCATACATTTATTTTTGGGATCTAGATTGCCTTGGGAATGGAACATAGCAACAGGAGGTCATGTTTATTAAGTAATCGTTTTTATGGGTTCAACACACATTAATGTTGTACTTTTACACAAAAACCTATATTACTAGTCACTACTCAACCCCTGGCACATACACATATTGTGCACAGATAGGCATTAGCATTCTGCATTTGTTAACATAAATTGATATTAAGGATAAAATAGCAGAAGTTCAAGAAGTTTTCAGAAGTGCCCAATTTCTAAAATCGATTGATTGATGGTGACCTTGGATTAATGCAAACTACACCAGTTCGCAACTCTACGACAGGAATAATCGTAACGGGGAGATGCAGGGCTTTCTAATTATGTAAAATTTAAGTGTGTGTGAGGGTGGTGTAAAAATCGATCTGTTAGAGAGATCTGCCACTCCCCTAATATATCAGTTACACATATGTAAAGCTGGACCAGGAAAGAAATAACCACTAACTCTTGCACTTCGATATATCTGATAATTTATTTAACAAGACATTTGCCACAGTGGCAACAACCAATGGACAAACAAATAAACTTATCCTCATGACATGTATAGTTTGTTGTAAAAGTTCACATCATATAAACTAATAAAATGTATGCCATGAGAACACGCAATATTTGTATATAACAATAACATGTAGGTAGGTGCATACTATACAATGAAGCAAGATGGACGGAAATTGAAACAAATAATGGTTACCTTAATATTTAAAATAAAATTACTACATATGACTGATCATAACAATTGTGTTACAAGAAATCAAAACAACATCACAATTATAAAAGCATGCAAGTTATAATGTATACAGTGTACCAAGCTTTATCATAAACTTACGACGTATACAAAGCATATAATAAACTAAGCAATAAATAATAAACTAGTGAATGAAAAAGTGATACCATCATAAAAATGGTAGTCGTTCATACATTTTACCACATTAAAGAGTCAGAAATTAAAATGTATACTAAAATACTGCTGCACTGATCCTGATGATAAATAAGTTGAGCTTCTATAAAACAGTTTGTCTCGCATGCACAGTTATGTAAAATATAAAATATAAATAAAAATGATGTGGAAGTATACAATACTATAAGTGGAAGTATGCAACACTATCAGTGGAAGTATAGAATACTGTCAGCGGAAGTATATATAATACTATCAGTATACAATACTATCAGTGGAAATACACAATACTACATTCAATGTATTCTGTTGGTGCTACACAGCTTTGGTTGAGGGTCAGAGTTCCATTTGTAGACTCACTTTTGAATATTCAAAGAAACAGTAGGTCCATTACAAAAGATCACAGTACAGACCCTCAGTCTCAATGGCCCCTCCCCGGCATATACCTCTGGAATTATGCCATTTTTTTCAGAATAAATTCATAATCAAAACTTGTAATTTACATCAGTTTGCATAGACCAGTGGCACTTCTTGGCAACATATTGGTCATAATGTATCAGGTACAGACACGAAAACTAACTAGTTTTAAGCTATTTCATTTACATGTAATTCATATGATTAATACGGCATTCGGCCGATGTTCTTAAATTTACCCGATGCGATTCAGCCCTTCTGCTGAAACAGTAAACTTGGTGAGAGATGCCATCTACTTCCGTCCACATGACCAACTTGGTTGTCGATTCACGACGATGGACCCTTTTCAGCAATGTTTGATGCACTCCCGGCTGAGTGCAGCCTCCGACTGCTGTGACGATTCGGTGAGTATGCTCGCTTTGGATATGCCCCCTCACTTGGATATGCCCCCTCACTTGGATACGCCCCCTCACTGGTCAGTCTGTCTGTGTCCTGTTGACCACAGAAGGGTAGCAAATCAGACAAGAGGTCATCATGGCATCAGTTTGGAATGCTATGCCAACTATTTTCACTTCTAAAACTTTACTTTGATCTTCTAAGGCATCTGTAAAAAAATTTTGCTGTAATTTATTAAATATTTAGTTTTAATTAATTAATTAATTTCTAAGTGTTATAACTGAATGAACTGCTTTTATGTATTTATTTTGCACTATAATTTGTTATTATAAACGAATGTCATTAAATTATGTATTTATATAGTTACATGTTTTCTTATTTCGTATTATATTTTATGTTAAGTACTAAATTGCTGTGGATATGGAACTATACAAAATAAATATTATTATTTCACATCACAAATCGTGTTTGTAGTTCATAGTGTATGAACGGATTAAAGTGGCTTCCTTGATTAAATCCAATTTTTTTGGTGTCCAAATATAAATATGTAATCTAAATAAATTTATTTAATATATGTCAGTGATTTAATGCTCTAAAATCTTCCGGGTTTTTGAGAGCATAAGGAAGTCAACAACAGGAAATAGGACAATCACATCGTGATGCAAGAATATTTGAATTGAATATTCTGCAGCAATTAAATAAGTAAGCAGTTTTTCAATTGATTTTATCAAAGCTACACTTTAAAATCACAGACACAAGCTTGCATGTGGTAATGAATACTTTGTAGATTTGCTTTTCTGTAAAAATAACTGAACACGAGATGAAAGCAAGATAGATTACAATCGAGTCCACCTTTGCACCATTGCACTATTACGCCCCAGAATACCATGCTAAGATGTCATCACAAGCTGTCAGCTTGTCAGCACAACAAGCTGTCAGCATCACTCCCTTACCTGCATATCAAACTCTCCCGCCGGAGTCGGAGTTCGGGAGCGGTTCAACAGGACATCACTAGATGGCGTAGTAGGTCGATGTGAATCACTTTGGCACAGAACCTGTCGAGAAACAATGTCATATAGCAACAACTGTGTCGATTATGAACACAGTGACGTCGTCTAGCTGTTGAAATACCAGACATTTGTCTCTCATATGTCAGCGTAAAGCAAATGTAACTTCAAGTCTTCAAGTATTTACTGCTAAAACGTGATGTTTCACTATACTGCAGTTGTAACATGACTGTGTGCTAAAGTAGTAAGTTAATAAAATAAATATGACAAATAGACAAATACAATTAACTGTATATTTTAAGTGTACATTAAAACGATGAGTAAATTAATAAAATAAATATAATAAATAGATAAAAATTATTTGTACATTGAATTTCACGGTCATGCAATGTAAAGGATACTACACTGTGAGCTAAAATAATACGTTAATAAAATATTAGAATAAATAGATCAATAAAAGTATTAGTACATTAAATAAAAAAAACAGGTAGTCCATTAATGATTAACACTAAAACAACCTACTATAATGTCAATGTCTGAATGACTGGGATGGGGTTAACAGTTTTGCATTAAAAACAATTACCAAGAAGACACTCAAATACACAGCCACCCCAAATAATGCCCCATGAAACATTAAATGAAAACAATTGGCCCAATGATTTGAGAGCATAGAGAAAAATAACACCCAACGTGGCATAACTGACGAGGAAACCATCTTTGTGGGACGGAACAAGGGAAAGGATGTATAAAGCACTGAAGGTCAAGTGAAGGTCACCTGTTCAAGGTTATTCAGCTTCCGTTGCAGCTGCTGGATGCTGTCATGTGACACCTGTCTCCGACTCTCCATCACCTCAGCGTGACGACTCATCTTCTGCTCAAGCTCAAGCTGTAACAAACACGTTACAGTGTTACAGATGTAACACCGTTACATGCACTCCTGTGTGTGTTAAAGACATAATCATGTTACAGACACACTTGTGTTACAGACACACTTTTGTTACAGACACACTTGTGTTACAGACACACTTGTGTTAAAAGACACACTTGTGTTACACACACACTTGTGTCACAGACACACTTGTGTTAAAAGACACACTTGTGTTACAGACATACTTGTGTTAAAAGACACACTTGTGTTACATACACACTTGTGTTAAAAGACACACTTGTGTTGAAAGACATACTTGTGTTACATACACACTTGTGCTACAGACACACTTGTGTTAAAAGACACGCATGTCGTACAGATACACTTGTGTTAAAAACACACTTATGTTACAGACACATGTGTGTTAAAAGACAGGCTTGTGTTACAGACACACTTGTGTTAAAATACACACTTGTGTTACAGACACACTTGTGTTACAGATACACTTGTGTTACAGACACACTTGTGTTACAGATACACTTGGGCTACGCATGTAAGTGTTACATATAAACTTGTGTTAAACATTATAGACATGTTACAAACATGTTTGTCAAACAGACATGTTTGTACACTGATACACGTGAACAATCATTGCCAAGTAATGCAGACAATCTCACAGGTTGTTTTGACACCTCTTGTGATAATAATAATACTAATAATTATGTTTGTTAACATAGCACTTTTTAAGTAATTAAATGCCAACCAAATCAAAGCGCTTCACATTAACATGATGTGTTGACTAATAATCTAAAATATAAATGAATTAAATACATAAGCTAAAATCAAATAAATAAACTAAGATAAATAATTAAGTAAGTTAAGATAAACAAAATAATAATAAATATGTTAAGATAAGTAAATAAAATAAATAAAATAGGGTGTAAAAATACAGTTTCAAACAGAACAATTTAAAACCAGTCAATGCTATGAAATATAAACCAGTGCCATCAAGGCATTTAATACAAACGAAATAGATAAGTTTTGAGTTGTTTCAGGAAAGTTGCCAATGTTCCAGTTGACCACTTCACATATGTCTCTACACAAAGGTTCCACCATTGTGTCAGTGACATCTCTGAGACGTTGACAGAACTAGTCACCTTCAGCTGGTATTGTTGTTCTTCAAAGTAGTTAGTGTTTCCCTTTGCCGTTGCGTCCTGTGGCACTGGGGTGTTGACGCCACTCCGGATCTGAAACAGAACACACCAATCATTGATCGGTTCGTGTTGTAAGTTCACAAAAACATTCCATTAACATGTTTCACTCTCAAGGTTTCACTCTCAGTGATTCACTCCCGAGGTTCTGACTTAGTGGCCATTGTGACAATGGATGACTGGCCGCTTGAGTGGACAGTGACCACAACAACAATCTTATAATTTAACAGAAATATATCTCAGCCAGGTCCAACAGTTGGGATCTGAACAGATAACGAGATCCCCATGAACCTTGCCACAGAAAACATATAGTGTTCACTTAATAAAACAAGTAATGTTTAGCAATAGTGGTAGCTTCTAGTATTTCTTGCATCAAGCCTTTATTAATATTATTATTTTAACAAGGAGAATAAACCACGTTTTCAATAAAATATAAAATATAAATTTCGATGACATTTTTCTTCATCGCTGGGAAAT
>OZ024865.1:7017011-7077011 GCA_964017155.1 Oasisia sp. SBJ-2009 | reverse complement strand
ACTGGCACCACTCTACCCACGGGCACCGCTCTGCCCACTGGCACCACTCTACCCACTGGCACCACTCTACCCACAGGCACCGCTCTACCCACTGGCACCGCTCTGCCCACCGGCACCGCACTACCCACTGGCACCGCACTACCCACTGGCACCGCTCTGCCCACTGGCACCGCTCTGCCCACTGGCACCGCTCTACCCACCGGCACCGTACTACCCACTGGCACCGCTCTGCCCACCGGCACCGCACTACCCACTGGCACCGCACTGCCCACCGGCACCGCACTACCCACTGGCACCGCTCTGCCCACCGGCACTGCACTGCCCACCGGCACCGCACTACCCACTGGCACCGCACTACCGACTGGCACCGCTCTGCCCACCGGCACCGCACTACCCACCGGCACCGCTCTACCCACCGACACCACTCTCTACCCACCGGCACTGCTCCACCCAGCGGCACCGCTCTACCCACCGGCACCGCTCTACCCGCTGGCTTGGTGTAGGAATAAGACGTAACATACCCGCCGCACTATTTCCAAGTGTTCTGCTCTCAGATAGTTGAGTTCGTCTCCAAGCCGATTGGCTCTGCTGTAGTGCGCCTGGCGATGCCTTCAAGGTCTGCAATCTCAGCAGCCGACTTCTCTCTAATCTGACGAACCTCCTGGTGAGTAAACAATGAATTACAAAGGTGGACCATTCATCAGTGATTATTATAAAGTAATCTAATAATTGCCTACCGCGTAAAAGACCCGCAGTTAAATTGGTTCACGGTGTCACAAGGCAGCACTGTAGAAGGAATGATTTTTCATTCCATTCTTTATCAAAAGAAACATAACTTAAAACATGGTATATTCTCACCTGTAAATCTTGCGCGTTTGTTTATATTTAAATACTACAGGAGAATTTGTGTGAGCCGTCTCAGATATCATTTTGTAAGTTGCTCATAAGTTTACTACAGTTGACCAGCTACACGACAAATTCAGACAGCTTCTAATAATCATTTATTATATACAGTACAAACTTGTCTCTATACTACACTATCTACAAACGTGTTTAGAAGACATGTCTCAGTCTCAGTCTCACCTGGTCTCTATACTACACTATCTACAAACGTGTTTAGAAGACATGACTCAGTCTCACCTGGTCTCTATACTACACTACCTACAAACGTGTTTAGAAGACATGTCTCAGTCTCAGTCTCACCTGGTCTCTATACTACACTACCTACAAACGTGTTTAGAAGACATGTCTCAGTGTCAGTCTCACCTGGTCTCTATACTACACTACCTACAAACGTGTTTAGAAGACATGTCTCAGTGTCAGTCTCACCTGGTCTCTATACTACACTACCTACAAACGTGTTTAGAAGACATGTCTCAGTCTCAGTCTCACCTGGTCTCTATACTACACTACCTACAAACGTGTTTAGAAGACATGACTCAGTGTCAGTCTCACCTGGTCTCTATACTACACTATCTACAAACGTGTTTAGAAGACATGTCTCAGTCTCAGTCTCACCTGGTCTCTATACTACACTACCTACAAACGTGTTTAGAAGACATGTCTCAGTGTCAGTCTCACCTGGTCTCTATACTACACTACCTACAAACGTGTTTAGAAGACATGTCTCAGTGTCAGTCTCACCTGGTCTCTATACTACACTATCTACAAACGTGTTTAGAAGACATGTCTCAGTCTCACCTGGTCTCTATACTACACTACCTACAAACGTGTTTAGAAGACATGTCTCAGTGTCAGTCTCACCTGGTCTCTATACTACACTATCTACAAACGTGTTTAGAAGACATGTCTCAGTCTCAGTCTCACCTGGTCTCTATACTACACTATCTACAAACGTGTTTAGAAGACATGACTCAGTGTCAGTCTCACCTGGTCTCTATACTACTCTATCTACAAACGTGTTTAGAAGACATGGCTCTGTCTCAGTGTCAGTCTCACCTGGTCTCTGTCCTCCAGGTTGTGTCTGAGACTTGTCACTTCATCCTCCAGTTGCTGTATCCTCAGAGCCCTGTCAGACGACTCCTGGACACACAACATTACGTGTTACACAGACAGCAGGGGCAGACTGGCAGGACCAGTGTGAAACCGACACCATGAGTATCATGGCGTCATGTGACACTGATTACATGAGTATCATGGTGTCATGTGACACTGATGACATGAGTATCATGGCATCATGTGACACTGACGCCATGAGTATCATGGCGTCAGGTAACACTAATGTCATGAATATCATGGTGTCATGTGACACTGACACCATGAGTATCATGGCGTTATGTGACACCAACATCATGAGTATCATGGCATCACGCACAGTGTTTCTTAACCCATGGTAAATTCTGTGTTAGCAAATGTAGTTTTCTTAATAAATTAAAATTACTTTGGCACATACTGTGTGAAGCTGATTGATCAAAATGTTGTGTTTCACATCCTTGTTTCAAAAGTAAGTTAATTTCTTACAAAACAACCAAATGTTGGATCCTTGAACAATTTGTTCCACAAATAAAATGTAATTTAAGATATTCCTGTCAAACAAAATTTACACCCAAAATTGTCCTCAGTGTTGCTTTTTATTTTAGTAAAATTGTATTCTTGAGTTGTATAGTTGCCCATAATAAGTGTATATCACATTGTAGCTAAGTCTAGGACATATTCGCATTAGTACGCTTTCCTAATGCATTAGAAACAGCTTCCATGTTACATTGTGAAATAAAGTTACTCTGACTCTTACTGTAAGCTTTCAGCTGAATGTGTATTTGGTTACTAAGCAGTCAACGTTTTGTTACCATGGAGACCTAAACTAATGTATTTGGTTACCAAGCAGTCAACACATGGAGACCTGAACTAATGTCTATGGGTACTAAGCAGTCAACATTTCGTTACCATGGAGACCTGAACTAATGTATGTGGTTACTAAGCAGCCAATGTTTCATTATCATGGAAACCTGTGTTCGTAAACTGGTGAGTTCCTCGCATGACCTTGACAAGGCTGTCATTAATTCATCCTTCTCAGCATCCCTCTTGGAAATCTCTCGCGCTGAGAACACAACAGACAAACACGTCTTTACAAGACTGTCAGTAAATAACCCAAAGTGACGATAAATGGATGAACAACCAGTCAATCTCATTGCCCCCCCCCCGCACTTCCCTCCCATTAACAATTACATGGTCTAGTGACTGGAGTCTAACTGAAAAAAGAGGAAACACCTCGATATCATAAACGCAGAATGTCTGATATTCATAAATAATAAATTTTAGATATGCACCTAACCGAGAGTTGATTATGAATTTAAATGTAATCACATTAAACTGTTGTATAAAGTTAATGACTTAAATTAAATTAATCGCATTACTGAAGTTAATAAATAAACAAATGAATTGAATTGAACCCGCGCCTTGTGTTAACCCACCAAGATTCTGGACTTTCTCGTCGAGTCCAACAAAGTTCTCCTGAGTCTTCTGTTGTCTCTCTGCCTCCATCTGAAACACACCAGTGATGCACAGGTCATGTGACATGTGGTAACACTCCACACAGTATTACTATATTGAAATAATAGCCCCAATAAAAGCAAGCAAATAGAGCAAAATCACATATAAATTATAGAATACATAATTATCATGAGTTTGTGTGTGTGTGTGTGTGTGTGTGTGTGTGTGTGTGTGTGTGTGTGTGTCTATGGTGTGTGCGTGTGGTGTGTGTGCGTGTATGTGTGTATGTGTGCATGAGTGTGTGCCTGTGTATGCATGCATGCATGCACACATGTGTGTATGTGTATGGCATCAATTACGTAAACTACCCACTGCAGTGATAAGACGTGTTTGCAGGCTCTAATCACCACCTGCCTTTGTACAAGCGTGGGATATGAGTGCCACCAGGGGGACACAGAGAGAGGAGTGGGGACCAGTGTCCACGCCACTAGACAGACAGGAGCCAGGGCCAGGAGAAGACAGACAGGTTCAAAGTTCACTCTTGGCACTTCAACGAGTAATTAGAATTGCACAATCTAATTTAAAACCTCGTCATGAGTGAATCTTTCCAACTGATTCATCAGACTGGACAGGTCAGTGAGGACACTTGAGGAACATCTGCACACACACGCACGCACGCACGCACGCACGCACGCACGCACGCACGCACGCACGCACGCACGCACGCACGCACGCACGCACGCACTCACTCACACTCACTCACTCACTCACTCACACACACTCAGTCACTCACTCACTCACTCACTCACACACACACACACACACTCACTCACTCACTCACTCACTCACTCACTCACTCACTCACTCACTCACTCACTCACTCACTCACTCACTCTCACTCACTCACTCACTCACTCACTCACTCACTCACACACACACTCACTCACTCACACACACACACACACACACCAGTTGAGATTTACTTTACGACCTGAAAAAAACTAAAAACAGACAAGTGGCACCTATTTTCAAGCCACGACTGACACCTTTTTTGCTCTTTACTTCATTCTTTTACCCGTCGACCACCAGTCCACCCATATTTCTACCCGTCCACAACAGGTTTTACCCATCCAAATGACGGGTGAACGGGTCTCTGCATAAAGCTATGATATCAGCGTGTGTTGGTAGCACAAGGAATACGTGTGTATTAAAATCCAACGAATGTGGATGAATAAAGCGATTAACAACATATAAGCTGAACAGAAACAAGTACACATGAAGTTAATTCAATGTGTATTTAAATATAATAATTTGGTAAACAATGTTGATGTGTTATAAAGAAAGTGTACATCTAAATGTGTCAACTAAGACGTACTGAAGTATGCTGCAGCTTGTGAAGACAGAAACAGGTTGTGAAAGACGGCATTCAAGGTGCATTCAAGGCAGGAGGGATCATCGCCACAGATCATTTTTAAAACATAAATTCTATGTTTGTTGACAACGGAATCACAAGACCAGTTTCAAAGCAGTGCTAAAATCATTGAACAAAGTGAACACACTTTGTTGTTAGGCCAAATAGCTTGCGTGGTGATATTTTTATGCTGTTATATATATAGAGCCACTCCACTTTTACCATTGTTCGCCAATACATGACTGTACCCAGTTAAAAATAGGTGTTTGTCCAATTGTTTCACCAAAGTCAAATGACTTAGTTGATCAAATTACCCAGCTCACCATTAATCTGAAATGCAATAGGTTTAAAGATGAAATTTAAGAGGGATCTTTAATTATGGCATGTATCCATGCTCTTATGTGCTTCCTTGTTACACTCGATGAAAACAAACACAAATATCTGCTTTGAAAATGATTAATGATTGGAGACAATGTGAATTACTATCGCCACTAGGGGGTGCCAAAGATTGTGGTAAATGACACGGCAGGCATGCACAGGATTAGTACGGACAAGCTACCTTCGCACGTTCAACATTGTCAGTAGCAATTCACACTCTTTCGCAGCAAGTTCTCTGGATACTTGACAAAAGCTGGAGTTAACTGTCGTTAACATCTGAAAGCAGTTGGTTCGCGCCACAAAAATTAATGACTGAATCAACATCATTATCTAAACCAACCACATGACCTAGCAACCAGATCCATGAAAAAAGGGCACCAGAAACATGCAGCTATGAGACATTCTGCTGTATATCTTGCCAACAATTTTGGCATTATAAAAACGTATATTTTACAGAAATATCTGTACGATAGTTTCAAATGTTTATCATGCAAGACTACATTTTTTTTGTAATGACACAAAATAAATGTTGTAACAAAAAGTTAATGTTAGGAATCAGAAATGAAGTATTCCCAGAAAAAAGTTTGTATTAGTTATGAGTGACATTAGTACTAAATGTATAGTATGCATTAGTAGTTAAACATATATTAGTGATTAGACATAATAATTGTTATTAGTAACAAATATTAGTGATGAAACAAATTGATAAAAACGTGCAGGTTTGTTTTTTGTATGGTCAGACAACTTCTTTTCCTCCTTACATCTGGTAAGTAGCTAAAGGCCAATAGTTTGCCAACATTTCACCTTCAACCCATTTAAAAAAAAAATTTAATAGTCATCAACACCAGCACAGAAACGTATGCATAATTGTATTGTGTTTTAATGCAAAAAATCCACTTTTGACAGTCAATTAAATTATTTTCTGGTAGAACAATTAATTAAGCTAATGAAAATGAACTGACGAGACATTGCTAAGATAGATTTAGTAACATTGTTAGAGTTGAGACGAACACAGCTGAATTGGTGCAAAGACGAATTAGTTGCTGTCAATATCTTATGATGTGTCAAGAGCATCTCATTGCTGGAGTCGACTTACCTGCTCCAGTAGCTCCACTTGGCTCTCAGCTGCCTGTAGACTAGAGTGGAGCTCCTCCAGCTCACCAGTGTGCTCTGAAATGTTTCGCCACAAAAACTCACGAGTCTGTTTGGAAATATTCGGGCTGAAATATGTTACAAACTGTCAAATTGACATGTCTATGATAACAATCACATCTGTAGCAAAATATATAAAATAATACACTGTATGTATATTATGCACCAATTTGCAGATTACAATATAAAAATAATACAGTGCATAGCTACTAATATTCAATAATAATGATGGATCTCACTTAATTATTTTTACAATATCAGTGACAATATATGTCACCTACACTTAGTTTTAGTGACAATATCTCACATGCACTTTGTTTTACACTATCAGTGAAGATATCTCACCTCCAATTTGTTTTACAATATCAGTGAAGATATCTCATCTCCAAGTGTTTCACGATATCAGTGAAGATATCTCACATACATTTAGTTTTACAATATCAGTGAAGGTATCTCACATACATTTAGTTTCACGATATCGGAGAATATATATCACATACATTTAGTTTCACAATATCAGTGAAGATATCTCACATACATTTAGTTTTACAATATCAGTGAAGGTATCTCACAAAATAATTATAGTTTTTTATATAGCGCTAATTCCCGCAAGGCGGATCGATGCGCTGCACAAGAGGTATACTAAATGTATATTAATAAATAGTAATATAAATTATATAAATTAATATAAATCATATTACTTTTTGGTTTTAAGATGCACTAGTAAACCTTTGTATGTAAATTATATAAATAAATTAAAAATAAATTATACACTGTTTTTAAGATGTGTAGTACTAAAACTTGGTATGTAAATTATATAAATTAATCTGAAATTAAAACCTTTACTAAAACTCTGTATGTAAATTTATATATATATAGATTTATATATATATAGATTTAGATATATAGGTTTAGATATATATATATATATTTATATATATATATATATATATATATATATATATATATATATATATATATACATTGTATATATATATATATATATATATATATATATATAAATTAATCTAAAACATAAACACTGATTAAAACGTGTATGACATTAAAAATAAATTCTTAAGCAATGCACATACATTTAGTGTTACAATATCAGTGAAGGTGTCTCACCGTGTACACTGGCCCTGAGTGTGGTCAGGTCCCTACCCACAGCCCCCTTCCTGTCCCTCCCCTCATCCAGGGCAGCCTCAATCTGCCGCAGCTCTCTGTCCAGACGCTCCAGCTTTAACCTTCTGCTCTTCAGTCTCTCCTCAATCTGCTGCTCCGTTCTGCAACCACAGAAGAAAAGGGTTAAGAGATGTGGTTAAAATTGATCAGTATGTTCAAGTTGACTGAATCATCTCAATTTGAAGTTTCACAGTAAGTGTTAATATGACTGAGATCAGCCTCGCATGCCGGGGAGATCACCCTCGCATGCCGGGGAGATCAGCCTCGCATGCCGGGGAGATCAGCCTCACATGCCGGGGAGATCAGCCTCGCATGCCGGGGAGATCAGCCTCACATGCCGGGGAGATCAGCCTCGCATACTGGGGAGATCACCCTCGCATGCCGGGGAGATCACCCTCGCATGCCGGGGAGATCACCCTCGCATGCCGGGGAGATCACCCTCGCATGCCAGGGAGATCAGCTTCGCATCCCGGGGATATGAGCCTTACATGCCAGGGAGATCAGCCTCTCATGCCAGGGAGATCACTTTCGCATGCCAGGGAGATCAGTTTCGCATCCCAGGGATATCAGCCTTACATGCCAGGGAGATCAGCCTCTCATGCCAGGGAGATCAGCCTCTCATGCCAGGGAGATCACTTTCGCATGCCAGGGAGATCAGCCTCTCATGCCAGGGAGATCAACCTCACATGCCGAGGAGATCACCCTCGCATGATGGGGAGATCACCCTCGCATACCAGGGAGATCACCTTCGCATGCCAGGGAGATCACCCTCGTATGCCGGGGAGATCACCCTCGCATATTGGGGAGATCACCCTCGCATGTCGGGGAGATCACCCTCGCATGCCGGGGAGATCACCCTCGCATGTCGGTGAGATCACCCTCGCATGCCGGGGAGATCACCCTCGCATGCCGGGGAGATCACCCTCGCATATTGGGAAGATCACCCTCGCATGCCGGGGAGATCACCCTCGCATGCCGGGGAGATCACCCTCGCATGCTGGGGAGATCACCCTCGCATGCCAGGGAGATCACCCTCGCCTCACCTTACTCGACTAAGAACAGCGAGTTATTTTTGTGTGTTGCTTTCCCTTCCGCCCGACTGCCACTGGCCTACATCTGTTAGTTTGTCATGACAATTGAGTCAAACAAATTATTTATTGACCACAATTAAATTCAAGACTTTTCAAAACTACTTTATAAAATTCAACGATTTCAAGGCCTTGAATTTGGTCCAATCAAATTCAAGCCTTTTCAAGACTTTCAAGGCCCCGTACGGGCCCTGCTGAAGTCACAAGACATCACCTTTTCAGTTGGTGGACCTGACTGTGCAGACCTCGGTGGGTCTCATCCAGCTGAACCTTCTCTCGCTTCAGTTTCGCAACAGCCGTCTCAGCTGTCGTCCTCTCGGCTTCAAGCTCCACCAACTTGGCTCTAGCCTGCTCCACTTGTCGCTTCAGATGCTCCAGTTCTGTCGTCAACTCCTGGACGTCGCTCGTGTCACCCTGTAGCTCGCTGTCATCCTGTCGTGAAACACAACAACGTTTGGTCTTTTGTTTTCCTCGTGTGTTCTCAGTGAAATGCTCCAATTACTGCTCCACTTACTGTTCCACTTACTACTCCACTTACTGCTCCACTTACTGCTCCACTTACTGCTCCAATTACTGCTCCACTTACTGCTCCACTTACTGCTTCACTTACTGCTTCACTTACTGCTCCACTTACTGTTCCACTTACTGCTTCACTTACTACTCCACTTACTGCTCCACTTACTGCTCCACTTACTGATCCAATTACTGCTCCACTTACTGTTCCACTTACTGCTTCACTTACTGCTCCACTTACTGTTCCACTTACTGCTCCACTTACTGCTCCACTTACTGCTCCACTTACTGTTCCACTTACTGCTCCACTTACTGATCCAATTACTGCTCCACTTACTGTTCCACTTACTGCTCCACTTACTGCTCCACTTACTGCTCCACTTACTGCTCCACTTACTGCTCCACTTACTGATCCAATTACTGCTCCACTTACTGCTCCAGTTACTGCTCGACTTACTTCTCCAGTTACTGCTCCACTTACTGCTCCAATTACTGCTCCACTTATTTCTCCAGTTACTGCTCCACTTACTCCTCCACAAGAGCAATATTTTAAAATGAATCTCTCTATTTCTCGTCTACTCGTTAAATATTTTTAATATAAGAATAAACATTTTTATAACACATAGCCTGCAGAAATATATTTAGTTAACCTGAGAAAGCATTCTCAGTTTTAATATTCCGACCATGCAAAGTTCACGCTGTAAACAAAATTTTAAACATGGTTTATTGCAGAATAAACGCATGTATGCATGCAGAGCCATGCACACAGGACTACCTACACATGTATAACATAATTTTGTAGACTATTTTAATGTAAAACAAATTAAACAATGCAGTACCAACTCACAAACTTGACGTACATTTATTAACAACATTTTGACATTACTTCTAACACTAACATTAGTCATGGTAAAAACCAATTCAAACATTAGAGGTTACAATAAAAAGTGCAAATACGTCTTCTTGCACTGCACCATGGGATTGTTCTAGACATCAGTACCATGCTTGATAAGCATGTTCACTTCAATGTTACTTTCTATTAATGCTTTCAACCAAACATTGATATAAAATGCATCAAACTTAGCATAAATGACTGGTCAGTGATATATAGATGACTACTCACCCAGCTAAGATCCTGCTCTTTCAGTTTCCTTTTTGTCTTCAAATCGGTCAGTTTGTCTTCGACCACCTGAAGAACACAGAAGGAGATATCAACACAACAGTGGTGAGCGGTGGTTGCGTGGTAGAGCGCCGGACTGTCAATCGAGGGGACGGTGGTTCAATCCCACCTACCGCCATTTAAAAACTTAGGCAATTTTGTTCACCCCACATTTGCCTGTGTCTTTCGGAAGAGACACTAAAAGTCGGTGGTCCCTTCTAACTGGTGTCTATGCCAGGGGAAGTAAAAGATCCCACACAGGAGGTAAATAAATGTGTAACCTGTAGTGGATTCACCAATTCTAGAGAAGGACAACTAAAAAAAACCAATGCCAATAATGGTCAGCAAGTTGACCGGTGGCCATTAATGGAAGAAGAAGAAGAAGAAGAAGAATATAAGATGTCTACACTTTTTATTATGTTCTAATATTAAAAATTGAGACAAAATTATGAAATACCTCTAAGAAGATGTCATACCTTAATTTCGAGCCTGCGACTTGCTATTTCCTGCTCAAGCTGCGTGTCAAGAGAGTCGAGTTGTCGCCGCCGTTTCTCCGTTGATTCCTGGAGCAACTGGAGCTCCGACTTGCTCCGCCGCAGCTCTCTGTGGAGCTGCTCCAGTTCCTCCTGACTTTTAGTTATTGCGCAGGTGAAAAGCAAAGGTAGGTTCTTATAGAGTGTGGTAACCAGTTTGTAATACTGCTCTGTGCTTTCCTGACAGAACATTCATCTGCACAGTCTTGGTCTTCCTAAGTATTCAGCCATGCTAAAATTAGTGCAAAAAGATTGACCATTCACAATTGCCAATGTCTATAGCCAGGTATTCTTTCATACAACTAAGTGAATTCAGGCAATGTGGATTACACAAAATTGTACAAGAGCAGTAGAATGATTATCTGATATTCTAGCCCCCATGTGCCCTAATACGACAGGATAACCTATCATCTAATGATTCTTTTAACAATTGTTATAAAGATGATTTTTTTAAACCGGACATGCTGAAATTATTAACATATCAATGAATCCAACTTGAGGCCAACCTAATTGACAACAGTATTATCCTTTGTCACATTTGATCTTATTTGGTATGTCATGTGACACAAGTACTCCTACCTGCTGAGTTAATAAGGTCAGCTCAAGTCATTTCGTTGACAAGATGTCGTCACTCTCCTGTGCTAGAGATAGTTTCTCTCTGCGCTCATTCTCTGCTCGGGAAATTGACGCTTCCATATCCGACAATCTGCAACAAGATCAGCTAGTTTCCCACTGGGCTTGGCTAAAGGGTCCTCTGCCCAGAATTGGCCAAACAGTAATTTGTAACGGGAAGTCTACTGTCTAGAACGTGGGAAAGTTAAACATCAAAGGCTATTGCGGCTAAGTCTGTTCACCTCAGCAATATTGGCAATTTGTTTTGAAACTTGAGGTTTTGTTTAACATTTGAACATGATGCAGGTGGAATCTTTCGAATTGCGAGCATTGTTCCAGCTTAATAAAGCAACCAATCACGAACTAGTAGGCAGTAAATCTTCAACATGCATGTCGTAGTCATAAGAACGTAATACTAAATGACAAACATAAAACCTGTGCGCTGGTACCCTTGCTATAAGCAACAAACATCTACATATTGATATTAAAGGTATATGTTTATATGACATTTACTGGTCTGATTATATTGTTAATTAAATAGATGTTAACCTCTTTATTAAGACTAAGCGTCTCATTTGAATTGTGTGAGATTTCTTTCTCTAAATGACCCTGTGTCCAATATCAGATGGCCAGAATACAGGATTGATGTCAGCTTTGTTGACATACCTGTGACCTGTATGACTTGGTGACAATCGTCTAAGCTTACAGTGACATCAGTCTTAGTCTAATCCACCCACCTTTGTGTGGCTAATCTCAGTTTCACGTCTGCTTGTTGGAACTCATCATCTTTTTGTGCTACCACCTGCAAGCATGAGAGGTGAACCGAGACATGTAGACAGTGCTTAGCATGCACAAGAAATGTACTGATAAGTGTACAATATCTTTTATGACTACTCCTTAAAACTTGTTAATTTTATTCAAAAGAGCTTTTTACTCATGAATATTGACGTACATTTTAAGTTTTTAGGATTTACTTATTTATTTATTATTCTGAGCTGCTTTTAGTACTTTTACATTCATAATATGTATTATTATTATAAGTAATTTTGTAATTATTATAAGTATGTGTATTTTTATGATAATTTATTTCGATATTTGATGCTATATTTTTATGATTTTTTACTTTTAGTTTCTTTCTATGATTTGTTGTAACAGCGCCTTCGAACAAGGTGACTTGGATTGATGGTGCTATATAAATGGTTTTATTATTATAAATTTTACTGGAAAGTAATGTAATTGTGTTGTGATGAATTTTGTTAATCCAAATTTTTTGGCCTCTACGTTTTTGGATTAGCAAGTGTTTCAGCTATAGCTCTCATGCATATAGCAGGATGTACTAATGTTTGGAAATTTTATTCCTTCAAAAGACGTTTGCGTGCCATGTTTTCTGGATTACTGGGATATGACTTACTGAGGTCAGGATTAGCTTGTTGTTATGACCACTTCACTTCTGAGTCATCAATCACAACATTGCACGCAGCAAACAATGGCAGACCTCAACAGTGACGTCACCTGTCGGGATGAATTATAACTAAATGTGTCAATTGAAAAAAAATCTCTTTGTGAGTTTTTTCAAATGTATTACCAATCAGAAGCCAATAATTCAAGGAAGCGAGAGAACACAGATGAAGGCGAGTGAACCATGACATGAGGAGGTGATGCTATTACAATTCCAATATCAGCCTATTAATAAGAAGACAAAGACATTTACAGAAAAAGACATTTTTACACACTAAGTTATTGTTTTATAATTATTTATCTTAGCTTATTTATTTATTTTTACTTACTTATTGCTCTTACATTACTTATTTAAATTATATTACTAATTTGATCTTACCTTATGTATTTAATTAGTCTATATTTTTGATTTGGTCAACACGTCATAGTAATGTGTTTTTATTGATCTTAGTTTATTTACTTATTTATCTTAGCTCATTTATTGTTATCTTACCTTACGTGTTTAGTTAATTTATATTTTAGATTTAGTGAACACATCGTATTAATGTGAAGCGCTTTGATTGATATTTAGTTAGCTAAAAAGCACTATATAAAGCAACGGAATTATTATTATTATATTATTATTATTATTTACCGCCTCGATCTCGCTGAGCATTCTCTCGCTGTCCTTCCGTCTCATCGTGAGGTCGTTGTTCTGCCTCTGCATCAATCGCAGCTGGTCCTCAGCCCTCACGAGGTTCACCCCCGTCTCGTGGGCCCGTCTCTCCAGCTCCTCGCTGTCTGTGAGGGCAGACGTGAGGGACGCACGCGCCTCCTCAAACTGACGCAGGGTCTGCTTAGCCAGGACACAAACGGCTTATGGCTAAGGATGGGAGAGTGGTGGTTTGTTAGTATCCAGAGGCACTTAATCCTATCCTCTGGTGTGTGTGTGTGTGAGTGAGTGAGTGTGTGTGTGTGTGTGTGTGTGTGTGTGAGTGAGTGTGTGTGTGTGTGTGTGTGTGTGTGTGTGTGTGTGTGTGTGTGTGTGTGTGTGTGTGTGTGTGTGTGTGTGTGTGTGTGTGTGTGTGTGTGTGTGTGTGTGTGTGTGTGTGTGTGTGTGTGTGTGTGTGTGTGTGTGTGTGTGTGTGTGTGTGTGTGTGTGTGTGTGTGTGTGTGTGTGTGTGTGTGTGTGTGTGTGGGTATATATATATGTGTGTGTACATAAGTGTGTGTGTGTATGTGCATGCGTGCGTGTATGTATGTGTGTGTGTGAATGTGTGTGTGTGTATGTGTGTGTGTGTGACACCGTTGTCACTGCAAAGTACAACATCACACACGAGACAGATCACATGACTGCTGTGCGTGACCTCTCACCTCTTTGCGAGCATCAATCAGGTCAGCCTCACACTCCAGAAGCAGGCGGTCGGCCTCTCGCAGTTCCGCCTTTCGCTTTGTGAGCGTGGCCTCAAGGCACTTGATCTCATCGCTGAGATAGTCGGGTCGAGGTCGCCGCGATCTTGGGTCATACTCATAGACGTAGTCCGACTCATTAACATCGTAGATGGTGGTGCCATCTAGGAACTCTCTGTGGGGAAGATTGAAATAGCACATTTTGTTGTTATTGATAATATAAAAAAAATACAGTGTATTGTGCATCACAGGACAATGGAAAATACCATGTTCATTTGAAAGTGGATAAACTAGGTACACAGTTTATAAAGTGTTAAGACTATATGTGACAGTTGCGGGGAATATAGAAAAATACAAATTAAATAGTATCACTATGCACAAGTATTATATTATTATGGTTCTTATATTAGGAATATATGTATGGTGCCTAACAAATTCCCACCTCCCTCTCCTTCCCTCCCACCTCCCTCTCCATCCCACCTCCCTCTCCTTCCCTCCCACCTCCCTCTCCTTCCCTCCCACCTCCCTCTCCTTCCCTCCCACCTCCCTCCACACCCCACCTCCCTCTCCTTCCCTCCCACCTCCCTCTCCTTCCCTCCCACCTCCCTCTCCATCCCACCTCCCTCTCCTTCCCTTCCACCTCCCTCTCCTTCCCTCCCACCTCCCTCTCCATCCATCCCACCTCCCTCTCCTTCCCTCCCACCTCCCTCTCCTTCCCTCCCACCTCCCTCTCGTTCCCTCCCACCTCCCTCTCGTTCCCTCCCACCTCCCTCTCCATCCATCCCACCTCCCTCTCCTTCCCTCCCACCTCCCTCTCCTTCCCTCCCACCTCCCTCTCCTTCCCTCCCACCTCCCTCTCCTTCCCTCCCACCTCCCTCTCCATCCATCCCACCTCCCTCTCCTTCCCTCCCACCTCCCTCTCCTTCCCTCCCACCTCCCTCTCCTTCCCTCCCACCTCCCTCTCCTTCCCTCCCACCTCCCTGTCCATTCTTCCCACCTCCCTCTCCTTCCCTCCAACCTCCCTCTCCATCCGTCCCACCTCCCTCTCGTTCCCTCCCACCTCCCTCTCCATCCATCCCACCTCCCTCTCCTTCCCTCCCACCTCCCTCTCCTTCCCTCCCACCTCCCTCTCCTTCCCTCCCACCTCCCTCTCCTTCCCTCCCACCTCCCTCTCCATCCATCCCACCTCCCTCTCCTTCCCTCCCACCTCCCTCTCCTTCCCTCCCACCTCCCTCTCCTTCCCTCCCACCTCCCTCTCCTTCCCTCCCACCTCCCTGTCCATTCCTCCCACCTCCCTCTCCTTCCCTCCAACCTCCCTCTCCATCCGTCCCACCTCCCTCTCGTTCCCTCCCACCTCCCTATCCTTCCCTCCCACCTCCCTCTCCTTCCCTCCCACCTCCCTCTCCTTCCCTCCCACCTCCCTCTCCTTCCCTCTCCTTCCCTCCCACCTTCCTCTCCTTCCCTCCCACCTCCCTGTCCATTCCTCCCACCTCCCTCTCCTTCCCTCCCACCTCCCTCTCCATCCGTCCCACCTCCCTCTCGTTCCCTCCCACCTCCCTATCCTTCCCTCCCACCTCCCTCTCCTTCCCTCCCACCTCCCTCTCCTTCCCTCTCCTTCCCTCCCACCTTCCTCTCCTTCCCTCCCACCTCCCTGTCCATTCCTCCCACCTCCCTCTCCTTCCCTCCCACCTCCTTCTCCATCCGTCCCACCTCCCTCTCGTTCCCTCCCACCTCCCTCTCCTTCCCTCCCACCTCCCTCTCCTTCCCTCTCCTTCCCTCCCACCTTCCTCTCCTTCCCTCCCACCTTCCCTTCCTCTCCTTCCCTCCCACCTCCCTCTCCTTCCCTCCCACCTCCCTCTCCTTCCACCCCACCTTCCTCTCCTTCCCTCCCACATTCCTCTCCTTCCCTCCCACCTTCCTCTCCTTCCCTCCCACCTCCCTCTCCTTCCCTCCCACCTCCCTCTCCTTCCCTCCCACCTCCCTCTCCTTCCCTCCCACCTCCCTCTCATTCCCTCTCCTTCCCTCCCACCTCCCTCTCCTTCCCTCCCACCTTCCTCTCCTTCCCTCCCACCTTCCTCTCCTTCCCTCCCACCTCCCTCTCCTTCCCTCCCACCTTCCTCTCCTTCCCTCCCACCTCCCTCTCCTTCCCTCCCACCTCCCTCTCCTTCCACTCCCACCTTCCTCTCCTTCCCTCCCACCTCCCTCTCCTTCCCTCCCACCTATCTCTCCTTCCCTCCCACCTTCCTCTCCTTCCCTCCCACCTCCCTCTCCTTCCCTCCCACCTTCCTCTCCTTCCCTCCCACCTCCCTCTCCTTCCCTCCCACCTCCCTCTCCTTCCCTCCCACCTCCCTCTCCTTCCCTCCCACCTTCCTCTCCTTCCCTCCCACCTTCCTCTCCTTCCCTCCCACCTTTATCTCCTTCCCTCCCACCTCCCTCTCCTTCCCTCCCACCTTCCTCTCCTTCCCTCCCACTTCCCTCTCCTTCCCTCCCACCTCCCTCTCCTTCCCTCTCCTTCCCTCCCACCTCCCTCTCCTTCCCTCCCACCTCCCTCTCCTTCCCTCTCCTTCCCTCCCACCTCCCTCTCCTTCCCTCCCACCTACCTCTCCTTCCCTCTCCTTCCCTCCCACCTTGCTCTCCTTCCCTCCCACCTCCCTCTCCTTCCCTCTCCTTCCCTCCCACCTCCCTCTCCTTCCCTCCCACCTTCCTCTCCTTCCTTCCCACCTCCCTCTCCTTCCCTCCCACCTCCCTCTCCTTCCCTCCCACCTCCCTCTCCAACCCACCTCCTTCTCTGTGGCCGTGTCTTCGTGTTGCTCCTCCTCAGCTCCTTGAGTTCCCTGGCTGCGTCCTCCCTCTTCCCCAGTAAGTCCCTCTCCATCTCCCTCATGTGGTGGAGCTGAGACTTCTGCCGTCCCACAGCCAGGTCAAGGGCTTCCAACTCAGCCCGGCGGTCCTACAACCCCCGGTCCATGGTCTCACTGGAGGGTGACTTAGAGACCCAGAGAACAGTCACTGGTCTCACTGGAGGGTGACTTAGTGACCCAGAGAAGAGTCACAGGTCTCACTGGAGGGTGACTTAGAGACCCAGAGAAGAGTCATTGGTATCACTGGAGGGTGACTTAGAGACCCAGAGAGCAGTCATTGGTCTCACTGGAGGGTGACTTAGAGACCCAGAGAGCAATCACTGGTCTCTCTGGAGGGTGACATAGAGACCCAGAGAACAGTCACTGGTCTCACTGGAGGGTGACTTAGAGACCCAGAGAAGAGTCATTGGTCTCACTGGAGGGTGACTTAGAGACCCAGAGAACAGTCACAGGTCTCACTGGAGGGTGACTTAGAGACCCAGAGAGCAGTCACTGGTCTCACAGGAGGGTGACTTAGAGACCCAGAGAGCAGTCACTGGTCTCACTGGAGGGTGACTTAGAGACCCAGAGAACAGTCACTGGTCTCACTGTAGGGTGACTTAGAGACCCTGAGAACAGTCACAGGTCTCACTGGAGGGTGACTTAGAGACCCAGAGAACAGTCACAGGTCTCACTGGAGGGTGACTTAGAGACCCTGAGAACAGTCACTGGTCTCACTGGAGGGTGACTTAGAGACCCAGAGAACAGTCACTGGTCTCACTGGAGGGTGACTTAGAGACCCAGAGAACAGTCACTGGTCTCACTGGAGGGTGACTTAGAGACCCAGAGAAGAGTCATTGGTCTCACTGGAGGGTGACTTAGAGACCCAGAGAACAGTCACCAGTCTCACTGGAGGGTGACTTAAAGACCCAGAGAACAGTCACTGGTCTCACTGGAGGGTGACTTAGAGACCCAGAGAGCAATCACTGGTCTCACTGGAGGGTGACTTAGAGACCCAGAGAACAGTCACTGGTCTCACTGGAGGGTGACTTAGAGACCCAGAGAGCAATCACTGGTCTCACTGGAGGGTGACTTAGAGACCCAGAGAACAGTCACTTGTCTCACTGGAGGGTGACTTAGAGATCCAGAGAACAGTCACCGGTTTCACTGGAGGGTGACTTAGAGCATTTTGCTGTAATTTATTCATTTCTTTGTCGCAATTAATTAATTGAACTTCTTTTATATCTCTATTTTACATTATAATTTATTATTTTAACTTTTAAACTAACAACATTAATTTATGTATTTATATTGTTTAATTTGTCTTATTTTCCTGTATGTGTCTATGTTAAGTGCTATGAATTCTCTGGATATGGCACTATGCAAAATAAACATTATTATTATTATTATTATTATAGAACTCACATTCAACGAACGTTTTCAAAACAGTGATATTGCTGCTGCGATATCCCTGGGACATTATTACTGTGACACATTATGAAGTATCCTTTTGGCACATCCTGGTGTTGACAGGTTTCACTATATGTAATGTAAAGATCAGTTTTGACATCACATGAATGCACAAAAGTGCGGAAATTTACTGCAAAAAGTCCTTTTTTATTACTTGAGTTTTATCTCAGGTGTTTTAAAAATATGTCTGCAAGCACTTAGCTTAACTGCTACATTGCCAAGTTAAACATTTAAAGTAAGGTTAAAACTCTTACTTTACTTTTATATACTTAGTGTCTTCAGCAAAGGAAAACATTTCTATATAGATTGTATCGATAAAATAAAATGTTTTAAATTTGTCAGAAACTGTAGCACAGGCAATCCATAATTTCTTTCACATTGTCACATACCTTTAGTTCCACTTTCAGTTTCTTTAGAGCTCTTCTTTCAATATCGTCAACAAACAGAACGTGACGACTTTCTTCACTGCCGGATGCCGACAGCTCCTAAAGGAACAGTAACACTAACATTTTAGTATATTTAATATATATTCCACTACATTTCATTACATTTAAACAAAGCAATCTTACTGTTAAGCGACACTTTCACACAGAAATATAGTAAATACAATACAGTAATGTTATCAAAGCAATGGTGCCAGCTTCCAGGTTGTAATTGATGATTCATTTAATATTACGTTCTTGTGACTACAACATGCGTGTTGAAGGTTTACTGTCTGCCAATTTGTGTTTGGATAATTTATAACCTCAGAACAATGTTTGCAATTTTAAAGATTCCGCCTGCAACACGTTCAAATTGTAAATAAAACATCTAATTTCAAAACAAAATTGATTAGCAATAACACCGAGCTGAGCAGATTTAACTGCAATACACTTTGATGTTTAACTTTGCCACGTTCTAGCAGCAAACTTCTTCTCGTTACCAATTATTGCTCGGCTAATTCTGAGTAGAGAAGATGGCACCCTTGCTTTAAGATATAGTCTTAGCACGAACTATTGTATGTTATAAACAGTATCTGGAATATGAAAGCACATAGTTGCGTGGCACGTACCCCATATTGGCTCAGCTGAGACTTGAGAGAGCGAATTGTCTCCTGTAGTTTATTCGCATAATCCTCCTGCAGAAAAACATGTCATCAACAATGTGACTTCCTCACTCATTGACGCTGGTAGTACCCTTTTGAAAGGTATAAATCACACATGCACTGACACTATAACTGTATCTTGTAATGCTGATAGCGGTGAGCAAAAAAATATTTAACTGAGTAACAACTGAATAATGATAATATTTTTACTGAATGCTGAGTGAATCTGCACAATTCGCAGTGGGTGAAATCTGTGCATTTTCATATATCTGAAAACTCCTTGTTAAATTTGTCTTATTTTACTGTATGTGTCTTATGTTAAGTGCTATGATTTCTCTGGGTATGACACTATACAAAATAAACATTATTAAATTCAAGGAATGTTTTCACAACAGAAACAGCTGCTGCAATATCACTGGGACATTATTACAGTGACACATTATGAAGTATCCTTTTGGCACATCCTCGTATTGGCAGGTTTCACTATAGGTAAAGCAAAGATCAGTTTTGTTTTGAGATGATATGAATGCGCAAGTGCGGAAATTTACTGCAAAAAGAATTTTTTTATTACTTGAGATTTTATCTCAGGTGTTTGACAGATTACGACTCGGTGTATATCGAGGTTGGCAATGAGGCTTAATAATATATTTTTTATTTAATATAGTGCCACATCCAATTTGAAATTGTTCGTGGCGCTTTACATACATTAAAATCCTAAAATACAAATACACACCAGAAGAAAAACATAAATATACTAGTAACAAATATAAACAATGAAAAAAATATATATATATAAATATAATAACACAAATTATTGAAGCTAAATAAATATATATATATATATTTATATGTATTTATAATAAATAGGTTATATAAAATATCGATAATAGTACACAAACATTAAACTAAGCCGCGAGAACAGTCAGAAAGAAATATATATATATATATATGTATATATATGTATATATATATATATATATATATATATATATATATGGTGAGTAACGTTGAAGTCTGAATGCATAATATATATGTATATGTATATGTATATGTATATGTATATGTATATGTATATGTATATGTATATGTATATGTATATGTATATGTATATGTATATATATATATATATATATATATATATATATATATTGTCCCATTATATTTTTGTGTAATGGGCTTCATTCTAAAACCATACTTTAAAATTTGACTATTCTAATATTAGTGGGGTTACCAACTCCTAGGGTGTTTTCATTTACTATTTTATTCTTATGACTACAACATGCATGTTGAAGGTTTACTGCCTGATTACCCAGTATTTGTGTGTAGTTACTTTATTAAGCTCAGAAAAAAATTGCAATTTGAAAGATTCTGCCTGCAACTCATTCAAACTATAAACAGAACATCCAGTTTCAAAATAAAAATTGATTGGCAGTAATGCCAAGGCAATCAGAGTTAACCGCAATGGCCTTTGATGTTTAATTTTCCCATGCAGTAGGTTCCCATTACAAATTACTGCTTTGCACTAATGGTTCTGTTGTCAGAGACATTTGTATGAGGTGTATACTTGTAAATGACTCATGTCCCAGACCAGACATGTACTAAAAATATGAAAACACTTGCTTGTACATATAATATTTATAATAAAATTATGTAAATAATTTTTTTGGCACTCTGTTCAACTGGCCATGAGATGAGATATGGTTTGAATAATACAACCAAAGTGATATTGCTAACAGCAGTTGTGAGGGACATTGTTTGAAGTACTGCTGATACTGGCAAGCAGAGAGATGTTGTTCTCATCATGCTGCTGCTTGACACAAATGTCTTATAGGACGTGCACGGTTAAAACATACATCTGTATAAACATGCGATTGTCTTGCAGTTTCTTAAAAGTGTTACTTTGCATATAGGAGTCATTTATCACAGAATGGATGACATTGTACAGTGTCTGTTTAATTTACACATTAAGTGAATATGTAGAATCTCGATGGCTAAGTAAGGTTTCACTGTTGTCCATATGGTTATACATATGTTAGCTAATGTTGAAAACCAACTTGATGCGAGATCCAGTGGGTTGTCTAAATTCTGGTGGGCTACCTCATTCTAGTGGACTTAATATGTTGGTGGGTTATTTTTATTCTGGTGGGCTATCTTTGTTCTGTTGGGATGTATATTTTGGTGGTTTATCTTTATTTAAGTGGGCCATCAGTATTCTGGTGGGCTGTTTTATTTAGTTGATATGTTATTTTTATTCTGCTGAACTGTCTACTGAAATAGTGTTTGTGACTGGTTATAAGTTGTGTGTCCACACTTTGCACAGCATTCTTCAATACGTTTGTTTTATTGTGTTACCATGTCAACCCTTGAAAATATGACCTGTCACAGGTCATTCATTATGATGTGACAAGATGGTAGCTACAACATTGTAAGGTGATAAACTATGTCCAGTGTTTTATGTATCACCTGTGAGCATATTGGGTTGAGTAGTAACTGTAGTAATATAGGTTTTTGTGTGTAAAAGTACGACATTAATGCTATGTTCCATTCCCAAGGCAGTCTAGATGCCATAAACAAATGCATATCTGGACAGCTCGAAGAGATGGCAGGAGTAGTGAAGTTAGAATTATACACAGATCAGTCATATATAAAGGTGGAGGGGATTTAAGAATGTATGATCATGGTTTCATATATACAGAAATTTGTTATTAATAATACTTTAACTAAGAAATTAGATCAACCGTAACATATTACTATTCGTTTTATATTTATTCTCTAATCTCTCCTGTGAATGTTTACGTGCTATTTACACAAATATTTCCACTCCATTGGGAGAAAGATTCAAATTGACTTGTCTTGTCTTGTCTTGTATGTATACTGGCCAACACTCCTGGTGGAGTCAAACGGTCAGGGTTGGGTGCGCATGCTGTTGGGTTGTTAGTCGTGTATTAAGGCTTGTTTGAAATGTTGTGGTTTAGAAATGTTAACTATTGCATCTGGCAGGGAATTCCAGTCTCTTATTGTTCTAGGGAAATATGAATATTTATAGCAGTTCTTGCTGGCATGGATGGTGTTGAAAGCTTTATTGTTTAAATGTCTTGATAGGCGTTGTACGGGCTGGAGGAGGTTATTGACAGGCAAGGATAGGTGTCCATAGATGGCTTTGTGGAGTATGGTGAGGCGTCTGTTTGTTCGTCTGGTTTTTAATTGATGTAGTTGTAATTTGTTTAGCATTTCTGACACACAGCCCGCTTCTCTAGATGTATAGTCGTTGAGACAGAAACGGGCTGCGCGTCTTTGAACCATTTCTATTTGGTTTATAAGGGTCTGGGTGTGGGGGTCCCATACTGAGGATGAGTATTCTAAGAGTGGTCTGACTAGGGTTTTGTAGGCTGTTGTTTTGATGTTTATGGGGCATGAGTGGAGGTTGCGTCTGATGAATGCTAGGGTGCGGTTTGCTGAGGCTGTTATCTGATGTATATGTTTGTTCCAGTTTAAGTCTTTGGTGATGCATATTCCTAGGTATGAGTGGCTGTCTGTTTCTTGTAGTGTTGTTTTTCCTAGGGTGTAATCAAATTGTTTTATATTTCTTGCATGAGTTAGTCTCATCACAAAGCATTTGTCAGGGTTAAAGTTCATTTGCCAGTCATGTTCCCATTTAGTTAGTTCATCTAGGTCTTTCTGTAGTTCTTGTGAATCTAATTGGTTGTTAATTTCTCTGTACAGGACACAGTCATCTGCAAACAGACGGACTGTGCAGTGGATATTGTTAGGCAAATCGTTGATGTATATTAGGAAGAGAAGAGGGCCTAGTACCGTGCCTTGTGGTACTCCAGACTCAACATGGGTCCAGGGGGAATGTGCACTACTGACCACCACTCTCTGATCACGGCATGTAAGGAATTTTGAAATCCAGGCATGTATTTTGTTGTTGATGCCATATCTTTTTAATTTGTTTAGGAGCCGGTTATGAGGGACAGTGTCGAATGCTTTTGAGAAATCCATTATGATCATGTCTATTTGTGATTTATTATTTAGAGATTTTGATAGGTCATGTGTTGTGAGTATTAACTGGGTTTCAGTCGAGTGTTTACTGCGGAAGCCATGTTGTTTGTCAGATAAAATTGACTGAAATATAATTGTCAAAACATTTCATAAATGGCAAACATTACCGTGTAGATACAAAACAGATTATTAAACGCATACCATAGTGCCGCACTGCTGTGGCCTGTGTGATACAACCTTAGTAGCATGAAGCAACATACATATGCACTGAAAAACGATTCATGCTTACACGTTCGTGCATATGGATAGTTTCACAAGTTGTCGGCAGATGGTCTTAAAGGTACTCAATCCACTCGTTTGCTAATCGCCAAACCGGTTCTTTTATTACCAGATGTGTAATGTGTTAATAGTTTAACTAGTATGCACAGTCAGTTAATTTTTTAAATGTGTACTTGTCATTTTATAATTGTAAAAAAAGAATCGCCGTTACACCGGGTATAACTGGCGAAACAATCAGCAGCTGCCGACGCCCTGTGCTTTTTGGGTCACGTGTTTTATGCGAGATCGACTTACTACGGTACAATAACAAATCGCACGTGCTTTTGCGCGTCATGACTAAGATTGCAAGTCAAAGGCAGTGATTCTTCTATGAAGGTACGCATTAAATGCATTAACGCAGTCAGCAACAAGAGCGAGTAGTCGGGGACTAATTCACTCTTGTGAACGTTGATTCGACGCGGATTCTCTAACTTGTAAGATTATAATAAATATAAGTCTGAGTGTCACTGACAAGGCAAGCCAGTGGCAGTGTGAGTTGACAGTCACCATCGGCATCGATATCGCTCAGCATCACAACCTGTGTTGATATGTACCGGTATTGTATTTGATTACGCAGGATCTTGTTAATAAACTTAGTAATTGCGAAAGTACATATCTAGAGAGAATAGATGACGTGAGGGACGAAAAAAAAAAAATTGACATGGGGGACTGGTAATAGCTAGGCTTTTGTCGGTCGGGCAAGAAACGTTGTATTTTTAGGGGGAGCATCCGTTATCTCGTGTAACAGAACCTCACACGGAGAATTATATTATATTTCACAATTATAAAAAAAGTGTTTTTGCGACTCACATTTCAGTACTATTACTGAATTTTGTTGATTTATATTATATGTTATGCAAAATAATTAATTTTTTTATAACAGCGATGATTGATGGTGATGATTTTTTTCAATAAAAAATAAACATGAAAATAAAATGTTAATACAGTAGGTGTACATTATAATCATGCAAGTATTACATATAACATTCTTGCACTTGTCTCCATTGTAGTCTATGTACCTGGTACCTTTCAACTCACACGTTCCAGCTGTTTTCAAATATTTATCAAAATTTTCATCACAGCAGTAACTGAATGCATAATATATTCGAATTATAGTATTGCTAAAGGCCACGCTACAATATAAAAGTGAGACAAGGCAGAGGAGAGGCTAAGATTAAGGCAGTCACATGGGTATGGCAGATGCAGGGAGGATACATAGTCTGCGGGAGGCTCACATCTGATCAATCCAGGTAATATAAACAGCTGTTTTCAAATATTTATCACCATTTTCATCACAGCAGTATATGAATGCATAATATATTCGAATTATAATATTGCTACAGGCCATACTACAATGCAAAAGTGACACAAGGCAGAGGAGAGGCTAATATTAAGATAGTCACATGGGTATGGCAGATGCAGTGATGATACGTAGTCTGTGGGAGGCTCACATCTGATCAATCCAGGTAATTTAAACATTTTAACAATCAACAATGTATAAATTATCAAAATATTTTAATATGTCCATTTAAATACACATTTGTTTTCATTAACATATTATCTTGAACATGGAAAACTAGAATAACCTTTGCTCTTGTATAATGCATATTATACCCAGTGTGTCAACACAGACATTAATGCACATACACTGTGTGAGTCGTGGGGCATGGCTACATAGATCAATTTTTTAAATTACCTTCAAAATGGTGCATTTTGAAGGATGTTTTAACTTATTCCCTGGGAAATAGAGAGGAAACAAATGCACAGCTACAAGTGTAAACATGTTTATAGCAAGAAATACCTATGAGGTGCCATCCTGGCATATTTTGTGCAAAATGGCTTAGAAAAACACTGATGTGGTCCACCTCACTCATCACATAGCAGGGGAAATACTGAAGCGATGACTCAAGAAATCAATAGTATTTACAGTTTTGAAGAAGGTAGACATACATATTATGAATGCTTGAATAACTTCTGAGGGAATGTGCTATTGGCATCACAATGACCTTATTTTGTCATTTCCAACATTTGCGTTGACCAAACACCCTCACATATTCATGTTTGACATAAAATGTCAAAAATAAATATGTGTACACCATGTAGTAGTTATTGCATGGCAATGGCATCATTATTTACTCCCAACTTCACTATCATGATGCATGTTGTTTGTTTACTGAAATTGAATACATGCTTTTCTTTACAGGTCAACAAGAAACTGAACAATGCTTACTATCACTAGTTCAACAAGTTACAGGACAGTTGTATTTGTGGACAGGACTGTACAGCTATGAGCCGTGCAAGATGCTGCATATTAAATGTCAAGTATTCGAATGTCGACCAGAAGTGATCCCAGTTGTACTGTGTGTTGCATTGTGACAGACTCCGCAGTACTAGTGGTGTGTACACTGGCTTCCATGCCGGTCAAGTACCCTGACTGACTAGAATGTAGAATGCAGAGTGCTTGACATGCGAATATGGTGACGCCTGACTAGCTTTGCAGTTGGTGATGGAACGGTGGATGCCATGGTCTGTCAAATATGGCATGAGCCTTTGGTCAACCTCTCTCGACACTGTAAGACAGGTTCGACATTCTTTGGTGAACTACATCAGCTTGGATATCGATGACATTGTGTGAGTTCACTCTCTTTGATGATACTTCATACCAGCTGCCTGGCATTTTGCTGTACATCCACATCTGCCTATACAAGAAACAAAGTGACAATTAGCATGGCTCTGACATGTATTATATTTTATATGTGACGACATACCTAGCCAAAGTCAATATCATGGTAATAATTCAGAGTTGGAGTGAGTACAATACAAATGTACTCGAGTACGAGTATGATTACTTTGAACATGCATGAGTATGAGTACTCAGAAAACAAATGTACTCGAGTATGATTACTTTAGAATGTACTCGAGTACGATTACTTTAGAATGTAATCATGATTACTGGTACTTTCACGATTTCTTTAATGAATATCCTGTTTCTACCGTAAAGGTGACCTCCATGGAATCAGGTGTCATTCATTTTATGTTGCTGTGCCAATATCTAGTGTTCTAACTGATTACTGCTAACTGCTATCCACTGTCCAGATGTTATTGTTATTATAAATCATCAGATGACTTTCTCATGTGTTGAATGAACCATTTAATACTGGATTGATACTCAAGATGTCCATATATCATGATACTACAAACTAAAGGTATCATAGTGATACTGTAGCAAATAGCATACAAGTGTTATAATGAGTGTCAATTTAGTGGTGGTTCAACTATGTCAATGAAGTATCAAGAGGAAAATATTAAACTTCTTACACATGATCAAATATAAATTATACAATAACAACAGTTCAAATCCCAGGGATCATATTAGCAATAGTATCCAATTGAAATACGTCATATATCAGATGAGACAAACAGAATATTGGGGATTTAGACAGGTTTACGGTTTACACTTAACAAAACATAATGGACAGAGATTTAGCAGCTAACTGCCCAGTCATTCACACCATACTGAAAGAGCAAACAGTACAGGTGGGACTGTGGCATGGCTTCTAAAATTAGAAAACAAGATGATAGGG
Organism: Oasisia sp. SBJ-2009; assembly: GCA_964017155.1. NCBI lineage: Eukaryota > Metazoa > Annelida > Polychaeta > Sabellida > Siboglinidae > Oasisia > Oasisia sp. SBJ-2009. The sequence goes on along the minus strand of OZ024865.1, from coordinate 7,049,385 downwards.
GATGCTTATCTCCTGCAGTGCTTCCCTGGGACTGTCACAATATAACTTGTACTTTGTACTAAGCAGGAGGGTGAGGAGATGTGGCTTCTCTGGGAAGAGAAGGTATTAATTAGGGAAATCTGACTGAATATTTATTTAACTGAAATGCTCAACAGTAATAGAAAATGAATACCTCAATTATTATTACATTTATTAGATTACTTCTAATATTGCTATTTTTATCTGTCTAATATATTTGCTTGCAACTGTTCATATGAAAAATATGTAACCGTGAGAAGTAATCGTGAGTACGATTACATTGGTAATGTACTCGAGTACGATTACTTTCCTTCATACTCGAGTACTCATACTCAAAAAGTACTCGTACTCGAGTACGAGTACATGAGCACGAGTACGATTACTCCATCTCTGGGTAATATAATTGTTTTATTCATGTTATAAAATTTGCATGCCCACATGTTATATATATATTACTCAGACCTGTTATAGTGAACATTTCTACTAATGTGGGAAACATTCTGCCACACTGAAATTAATATGTGAAAATACTAATTGTACAAAAGAAAAGTATTCACCACTATCTCTAGCCAGTACTCTTCATAGAATTGAGTAACATATAGCAATTGCACATGTAAGTCTCAGCCACATGGCAAGGACCCTGACTAGTTTAACCACTTTTTATGTGTAAAGATACAAAATATTAAATATATGTAAAAACAAGTAATTTTATATCTACTGATTTTTTTTTAAATAAACTATAATCTAGTTACTTTATTTAATATAGTTATTATTTATAAAACACAATATCCAACATGGTCACAAAGTGCTGTGCATATTTGTTATGTACATAATGTTATTATATGTACATAGTATGTAATTATGTTATCTATTTACAGCATGTTTCTGTAACAATTGTGTGTGTTATGGGTCAACTCTTTGCAAAAGTAAATTTCCAGAAATATGTTTTCATACGACAATTCTTTCAGAATATTGAACAACTTTCCCATGACATGTATCACTAAGCATAAGTTTGCTAAAGCTAATGTCTTTGAACTTATGAAAGACATAATTTGAAAGCCTAATGAATGGGATTAATGTTTTTGAACTAATTAGTATTTGACATACCATGTGCTGGATGCTCGATGAAACGAATATTGATAAAAGTAACTGTTTTTTTACATTTACATAGTTAACACGTTTTCAACTTTGTCCTAATTTTGTTATTGCTGCTTTGCTTGTTATCTGATGAAATAAATACATATATCAAGTGCAGTCATTGTACATGTAGTTATACTTATATTGTGCTTGCCATTATATTGTAGTTAATTTCATGAAATAGTTTTGATAAAATGTTTTTACTTTATGATGTCTTTACTTATATACAATTTAACAAGTACACCCACCCATTAATACAGACAAATAAAATATCGGCAGATTAATACAGACAAATAAAATATCGGCAGATTCAGAAATCGTCTTGAGGGCACAACATTTTACTGGCCTTTGAACCAAATTGTGTGGTCTACATTTTTGTTGATACCGCATAGCTTCATCTTCCACTCTCTCATTTGGAGTAGTGATATCGAAAAATGCCACAACTTATTATTATCACTTAAACTGAGTCATATTTCAAACAATATTGAGGCACATTAGCATTGACCTATTATAAAAAGTTCCTAGGAATACCAAATTCCTACAGTGTAGGAGGCACATCCACAGGACCCCAGGCCCCTTGGTTTCACAAATGACATAGATCTGTAATTTTTTTTATAAAAGGTTTGTTGAGAGAGTAAATTAATGTATATTACAACACTCATTTACCTGAGATGAAGAGCTTTTCCGCATGCCCTATGGTGATGACACCTCAAGTTCTGAAAATTTGACACATTTAAATTTTAATGTACTTGAAAAAACTTGCAGTGTTATGAACGATCACCTCCCAGGCTTCCAAATGCAAGCAATATCTTGTTATTTTATTACATTAATGTTACTAATAAATTAAAATAATATGTATATACCTATTTTTATGTATTAAATCATCATCAAATTGTGCTTAATGTATTAAATTATTATTATAAATGTATTAAATATTGTCATTATGAATAAGTATAACGCAGGCCTAAGTATAACTGTTACGGATCACTTATAATGCATTAATTTTACATTATGCCTAGCTACTATTAGGCTAATTAAGCCTAGTTAATTAATCTTAGCCTTAGGTTAGGATATTAACCTGCTACCTACCATATATGTGACATAAACATTACATAGTTACAGTATTATAATAAATCACTGGCATGTGATAGTCATATAGGCCATAGGCATAGTCTATGGCTGGCGTAGTCATACTCATAGCATAGCCATACCTTCAACGCTGCTATTTTGTCGTACCTTGGCATTGGCTGAATAAGCGCCAAGGTTGAAGGTAAACAATAAAAAAAAATAAAAAAACAGAAATATCAGTGACGTATATACTCATACGCCTAAATATATATACGTGATTTTAGCTGAGCAATTCGTAATTACTAACCTATCTGGAAGAACATCTGTGCGAACGCTGCATGTGGACTGTGCAGTAAGGCAGTGTCAGCCCCCGCCGTCGGCCCACGGCGCCCGTAGCTTGCAAAGGGCACTTTCACTGTTCCGAAGGCGAAGTCATTCTTTTCACTGCTTAGACTAGTTCCATATTCTTTCCCAATCATGCGTCGATGCTGTCTTTGTCTGCTTAATTTGCCGTGTTGGTGGCATATAAAAATCATATTTGTGCCTACACTCGCCGTTTCTAAACGTAAACAACTCGACAGGGTGAAGCCGTCAATCTCGCCCCAAGCCTCGTTCGCGTGAAGACTAAAGCGTATTCCGCTGAAAACGCCATTTCCATAGTTACGAATCGTACATAGTTTCTACACGCTCCGTGTAGAAACAAAAATCGAAAAAGTTCGCATTTGTTCTATTAATTGAAGAAAATTGAAGTAACATGTCTGCATAAACCAACTAGTCAATCATTCGGGTGTATTTGATACATCCGCTTTTTGTGAAATGACTAATAATCGCTAGGAGCAAACGATTTTTACGGGAATGAGTGGATTGAGTATCTTTAAGCTTATGACGGAAGCCACGTGCAGTGAATGGCTTATTGGAGGCGCGCGCCATTGTGCCAGTGGACAACACTCTTATGGTGAGAGGCAGCTCATGTTACCATGAATGTTGCTATGAAGGGGCGGATATTTCACCCACACTGCGACGGGTGGAGAAGTGTCCCTGTCGCTGTCGTCCGGGATCAGTTGGAGGAAGATCCACGTGAAGCAAGCTCCAGCAATGGCCGTCGTTACAATTTTAGACACAATTGTCTCAAATGCTCAGATGGTGTCAACTATCGAAGAGTAAAAACATGTTGGCTGTGTTGCACACATTGCTGAATAAAGGACATGTTCAGTTCATATCATGCTATCGTAGAATATGAGTATTGTACTAGACATGTTTAGTTTTAGGTTATTGCCATGGTTATCACTTACTAATGCAGCAAATTATTGTAGCAGTAAGCACATTAGTAGAATAAGTTGTTTATTTGTTATTGTGATTAGCGGAATGTATTCGATGCCTACACATAATTAATTTGGTTAAGAGTAGAATTTCACGCGATCTCCGCCTGTTATTGAATCATTAAAAAGTATAACAAATTTGTCTGATGTCCAATATTTACTGAACCACTGTGTATATACTAAACTATTGTCTTTTGTCACTCGACGACCAACAATAGACGACCAACAGTTCAAGACGGCGTCCATTAGCTGAAACGAAGACTGTTTAATCATCCCGAACATAATAAAATAATCGACATGACAATTATTTGATTAAAAATATACTTCTTGCCACAATGGCGACGTCTGAGTTAAACGAGAACTGCGTTTCCTTAGAAATGGCGATGTCTGGGAAATAGTGCACATACCTTTCTCAGAGGCCAAGCTGAATAAAACAAATGCCCCTTAGAACAAGTATTTTCTATTTTGAAAATACCAGTGAAGAATGCTTTTCAGAGATACCGAGCGTATACCTTTTTAAACATCCTTATGAAGACTACAGACGACAGTATCCGCATAAGGTTTGTTCCGTTGGAAAGGTAATTGTTCATTTTATACCTGCATTTACGGTGACAGTATACAAGCAGTTCCCGTTAGATTGACAAGTAATGATATGACCGCTTTACTCTTTTTATGGGGTACCGAAAACGTATTCTAATTTTTAAATTGCATAAAAACAAAAGAATGTTTACAAACATTGCCACTTCTGTCCATTTTGAACCATACACCTGTCACATGCTCAAACAAAATAAACTAGAGCACTTAGCGAAAAAATTAAATACCATAATATATACATTAGATACACTATGTGCGTGCATACGCTCGGTATCGCGCAACACGGACACCCAACTTCAAAGCGATGTCAAAGAGCTGATTTTACTAATTAAGCTACCCAAATTTATTTCCAGTATACCTTGACATGTCATTTATTAGTGACTAAAGGGAAAACGTGAAATATTTAATTCTAAATTTACCCCCCTAAAACAGATTCTGACGACGTTTCGTGATAAATGACCATATATATTAATGTCCAATAATATACATATTATGTATGTATACATACATACATACATACATACATACATACATACATACATATATACATACATGTATATATATATATATATATATATATATATATATATATAAATTGGTCCCCCGTCCCCCCACTTTTCAAACTGGATCGACACCCTTGGATGCAACCACGTAAAACGAATTCAAACGCTATGGCCGACCTGAGGAGATTCGGGGTGACCGTCAATGCCCGACTTGAGTGCTAATCGGTTAAATACAAAAGAGGAAGTGATGTCTACGTTGAAATATATGGAACGATATTAGGGCCATAATGCAACATGTCATATTATTGCAGATAATCTGCAATAATACGACGTCAGGCATAATGAAGACAGGCATAATACGAATTCAGGCATAATACGAAGTCAAGCATAACGCAAGCAAGCACAATACGAGCAAGAATCCGAGCAAGAATGCCAGCTTGCATAATGCGAGATAGAATGCGAGCGAGCATAATACGACTTGGCATAATCAGCACTCGCTAAGTTTGTGCTGCCATCTAGCGGACTACGCCAACCTGAAAATTGAAAATACTGAAGTATCCCTTACATTAACAAATGTTTTGGCTCAGGCTATTCACCCGCGAGCTGCTCGCTAATTAACGTCAAGTCGAACTGTTATTTTGTTGTTTGTAATGCGCCTTATTTATCCTCTGGAACAATTCTTAATATGAAATGAGGCAGAAAGTGAGTTTGGGCAGAAACCTAGCATTTAAATTATAATGATAGAGCATAATTAATGTATGTAATCAGCTTAATAATACATTTTCCGTTAATTATGTCATTTATGATTTTTTATGAGTAGTTACGCAAAAAAAAATTATACAAATAAGGCAATATTAATTTTGTGTGAAAATACATGTGATAATTAAACATGTTCTTTTGTTTCTCTTAGGCATACTACTTGACCATATCTGTCACATATCAACGTACAATGTCTGCAATTACGTGCATGTCATCACACGTACGATGTCTTCCGTTACATAGTGTGACATTTGCTAATAAATGAAACCTACCGCAACATCACATCGATTGTCATGCGTCGTTTACTGTCACTGTCAATCCGGTTTTAAAAGTTGGGATACGGGTGACCAATTTATATACACATATGTATGCATATGCACGGGCGTCGATTGATGGGGGACGGGGGGACGCGTCCCCCCACTTTTCAGGGTGGGGAGAGTTACCGAACAGCCCGTGACATTTATACGAAAAATGCTTTGTTATTTCGCTGCACATTGATGATTTTTAATTTGTCGTGCATACGCAGAAAGGCCAATCGGAAAGTTTATAACTACCGGTAAAATGTAAGCCGCTGCCGGGCTCTATCAGTTTGCAATTAACCTTGTGTTGATATTATTAATAGGCTCTAACCATCAAGCACATTTTAAACGATGACATTTTTGTTGCACTTTCACCCCTCGCCTGCTTGATGCTTATCGCCTACGGCAGAAGCGGCGTATTCCTGCACTTTGTGCAACTTATTCCCATATGAGTGATAGAAAATGTCTTTGCCAAAATGTTGGCTTGGGAAGTTCTACACAGGGACAGCATGGGCGTCGATCAGTGGGGGACGAGGGGGACGCTGACCACCCCGCGGCCTAAGGGGGTCAGCATAGGAAATGTCCTCATACTTTTTCAGTTCATAAAATAAATGTATAGGCATGTATAGCGAAACTGATCGCTCCCCTCTCTTAAAAAACCTATATCGGTCTAGTAGTAAAATTAATAATAAGAACTAAACTTACGACTACCAAGTGGAAGAATCACTAGAAAAATTGCTAGGTGGGCCGCAGCCCGCAACTTGATCTTAGTACAGTAAATATTCATCATGCCGGGCTCTGTAATTTTGCACCCTTGTGTTGATATATTAATAGGCATTAACCATCAAGCACATAATAAATTATTAATTTTTGTTTGCCCTGTCACCCCTTTGATTGCAGCCTGGTCGCCCTTGTGGATATTTATATTGTCTACGGCGGAACCAGCAAATTTATGCACTTTGTGTAATTTGATCTCATTTTAGTGATGACATATTTCTTTGCCAAAAGGTTGGATTGGGAAGTCCTACACAGGCACCCCTGTAAGCTCTGCATCTTGTCACTCTATGAATCAGGCAAGCAGTGTTTGGTCCAAAATCTACCCCAAATGTTCAGTGATTGGGTGGGCCATGGCCCCTCTTCAAATATAATTGCCAACACAACTATTATAAATAGCATAACATAAAGGTTTTTTTAATTTAGAATCAGCACCAGACCAACAATGAATAATTTTTTTGTATTGAAAAAAATACTTATGTGTATTTCAGGTCATATATATATATATATATATATATATATATATATATATATATATATATATATATATATATATATATATACATATATATGTCAAATATATATATGTCAAATATATATATATATGTCAAATATATATATATATGCATGTATATAAATATATATATATATATATGTCAAATATATATATATATTATATATACACACTTGTGTATACACACACACGCACACACACACACACACACACACACACACACACACACACACACACACACACATCCATACATATGTGTATATAAATTGGTCACCCGTACCCCACTTTTAAAACCGGATCGACAGTAAACGACGCATGACAATCGATGTGATGTTGCGGCAGGTTTCATTTATTAGCAAATGTCACACTATGTAACGGAATACATCGTACGTGCGATGACATGCACGTAATTGCACACATTGTAAGTTGATCTGTGACAGATATGGTCAAGTAGTATGCCTAAGAGAAACAAAAGAGCATGTGTTTAATTATCACATGTATTTTCACACAAAATTAATATTGCCTTATTTGTATAACAATTTAACATAATTACTCATAAAAAAATCATAAATGACATAACAGAAAATGTATTATTACGCTGATTACATACATTAATTATGCTCTATCATTATAATTTAAATGCTAGGTTTCTGCCCAAACTCACTTTCTGCCTCATATCATATTAAGTATTGTTCCAGAGGATAAAAAAGGCGCATTACAAACAACAAAATAACAGTTCGACTTGACGTTTTTTATCGAGCAGCTGGTAGGTGAATAGCCTGCGCCAAAACATTTGTTAATGTAAGGGATACTTCAGTATTTTCAATTTTCAAGTTGGCGTAGTTCGCTAGATGGCAGCACAAACTTAGCGAGTGCTGATTATGCCAAGTCTTATTATGCTTGCTTGCATTCTTGCTCGCATTCTGCTTGCTGGCATTCTTGTTCGCATTCTTGATCGCATTGTGCTTGCTCGCATTCTTGCTCGCATTATGCTCGCTTGCATTATGCTCGCTCGCATTATGCGTGTCTTCATTATGCCTGACGTCGTATTATTGCAGATTATCTGCAATAATACGACATGTTGAATTATGGCCCTAATATCGTTCCATAGAAATAGTTGTATAAAAGACGTTTGTGTGCAGTTGTGTCGTCATTGATGTAATATGTGAGTGTCGATCGATTCAGTTTTAACATGTTCTACAACAAATACGTAACGTTCTCTGAAATATATAAGTTAAATAGGCTAGCAGGTATACGTATAGGTTCACACTTGTTCACAATGATACACACTCGAATGTTCGTGCGGGGAATGTATCAACACATGATAGGATCATTTGACCACGAGGTGAACAAATCTTATGTAATCGACATTGTCCAGTTGTGTGTGTGTGTGTGTGTGTGTGTGTGTGTGTGTGTGTGTGTGTGTGTGTGTGTGTGTGTGTGTGTGTCTGCATATGTACGTGTGCGCTTATGTGTTTATGCGTGCGTGCGTGTGTGCGTGCGTCACGGGAGTCGATCGGTGGGGGACGGGGGGGGGGGGGGACGCGTCCCCCCCACTTTTCAGGGTGGGGGACAGCATAGGAATTGTCCCCCCCCCACTTTTCAGATCAGAACAATTGCGAGGCATAATGATGAAATTTGTGTTGCACTTTCACGCTTCGCCTGCTTGATGTTTATCGCCTACGACAGAAGCGGCGGATTCCTGCACTTTGTGTAACTTATTCCCATTTGAGTGATGACAAATTACATTTCTTTGCCAAAATGTTGAATTGGGAAGTTATACACAGGCACAGCATGGGCGTCGATCAGCGGGGGACGAGGGGGACGCTGACCACCCCACGGCCTGAGGGGGTCAGCATAGGAAATGTCCTCATACTTTTTCAGTTCATAAAGCAAATTTATAGGCATATTAGCGAGATTGATCACTCCCCTCTCTTAAAACCCCTACATCGGTCTAGTAGTAAAATTAATAATAAGAACTAAACTTCCGACTTCCTAGTGGAAAATCTCTAGATAAATTGCTTGGTTGGCAACAGCCCGCAACTTGATCTAAGTCCAGTAAATATTCATCATGCCGGGTTGTGTCATTTTGCACCCTTGTATTTATATATAGCCATCAAGCACATAATAGATTATTAATTTTTGTTTGCCCTGTCACCCGTTGTATTGCAGCCTGGTCGCCCTGATGGATATTTATATCGCCTACGGCGGAACCAGACGATTTATGCACTTTGTGTAATTTGATCTCATTTTAGTGATGACAAATTTCTTTGTCAAAAGGTGGGATTAGGAAGTCCTACAAAGGCAACCCTGTAAGCTCTGCATCTTGTCACTCTATGAATTGGGTCTAAAGTCTACCCCCAAATGTTCAGTGATTGGGGTAGGTCATGGCCCCTCTTCAAATATATATTGCCAACATAACTATTATAAATAACATAACATAGCTTTTTTAGTTTTGAATTAGCACCAGACCAACAATGAATTATGTTTTATATTAAAAAAAAAAAAAAAAAAAAAAATATATATATATATATATATATATATATATATATATATATATATATAGCCTAAAGGCAGGTTATGTCGACCAGTGCCTAGAGGATCGGCTTATGTAGACCAGACGTATTTTTTTATGTAATACATTTTCCAAACATGTAACACTGGAACATTGTTTCTAATACTAATGTTTAACACATAATGAAAGTTCATCAAAATATTTCAGTAAATAAGGTATATGCCAAAAAATCGGTCTACATAAAACCGCGTATGCATAGATGCCGATTTATGTAGACCCGCGCAACGCCGGAAGCTGCATATATTTAGTTAGCCTTTTTTGCGGAAGACGCCGAATCTAGTAAACAGTAAAACAGTGTTGAGAAATGTAAACTAAGTCGAAGCCCAAGTTATGTTTGATTACGGAATATATCGATGCGATAACAACAAAGACCAACATTGTTTAAAGACAAAATGCAAGTTTTAGTAATTTACACATAATCATGTAACCTTTTGCATCAGTATGAAGCATATCATACATTGAACACGAAACTCCAACCCTTCGTTCGATATATACCATAAATATAGATTTATAAGAACGTTGACCCGGTACACACAACCCGGCACACAATATACTCAAAAATATGCACGGCGCTGGAGAAAACATGCTCAAAATCACTTAAGATGTTGTTCATTTACAAATTAATTACGCACAGTACTTCAATGTCATATGAACTGTGTGCACAAGCAATGGTACTGATCAATTCAATTTTGTTAGTTGTGAACTAACACGTCGAATCTTTATGTAGACCAGTTTTATACATTGGTCCCCCGTCCTCCCCCCCACTTTTAAAACCGGATCGACGCCCCTGGCGTGCGTGCGTGCGTGCGTGCACACATAAAACGCAACCAGCACGCAAGATGTTGCTGACGTCACCGAAGGAAGTGTCACTGAGCGTGATCTGTTTTATATATATATATATATATATATATATATATATATATATATATATATATATATATATATATATATATATATATATATTATAGATTATTCTTATTATACATATAGTATATGTTCTATCATAGAAAGCAGTAGTGCGGTTTGTTGTTTTAAGCTGCGTAGGAGTGAAAAATACCGGAATATAATAGTTTTTTTTATATCACCAAAAAGATAATAATCTCACCTAAAATGTCTCGCTAGATATCGCTATGTACACGTCAGCGGCTGTTTGACAGATACGCGGCAGTCAAACGCGATACACAAACGGCAAACTCTTGTAATAACTCAAAGACTAAAAACACACCTTCGGCATATAACGCGGCTTGTTTGTAGCCAACATTATTCTCTATAGTTAGTGATAAATGAAAAGGTAAGATTGTTATCTTTACGGTGATATAAATTAAAACAATTCGCTTTCATAATTTCACGACAGGTCTGAAACAGCAAGACGCAGTGTCCTTCCCATATTTCGACTTTCCCGGTTACGTAAACAACGGCCACCTGATGTAGCAATAAACTGTGCAAGGTATGTTAAGAAATGTTCCATTAAGCTGGCCTTAACAGAGTGAAGGATAAAACAACAGAATTGCAAACACAATTTGAAGAGTATAATTACTGATTAATTACTTGCTATTAATTAACTGAACTAGTTGCTGTCAAATAATAGTCTAATATTATACCTTTAATTTAAAATGCCCTTGAACTATATTTCCAGACATTGGAGCGACCATATTTTTTAATATTCATGTATGCATATCGTTAACATTATTTCGATTGTGACGTAAACAACTTGAAACAAGACATCTACGTGCACATTGGTGTCCTTACAGGTAGTTCGTATATAGACTTTTCACAGCACTTAGTGAAGTATAATAGACTTTCGATCAGGTGTACACCACCCCACCCCTGTCAACGTCAATGGGCAACACATAGAAATTGTGCATTCCTATAAATATCTGGGTACAACAATCGATGACAAACTAAGGTGGGGTGATTATACAATGAATCTATATAAGAAAGACTAACAAAGATTGTACTTCCTGAGAAAACTCAATGCCTTGCACATAGACAGAAACATTTTATTTGTGTTCCACGATTCATTTGTGAAAAGTGTTATGACGTTCGGTCTTGTTTGCTGGTGGGGAAATCTCTCAGACAAAAACAGACAAAAACTAGATAGAATGTATACCATTTCATGCAAAATCGCTATGTGCTGTACACCCGATCCCAGTCTGGAGCAATTGTACAAGTCAAGAACATTGCAAATGGCAACCAAAATCTTATCTGACCCCACCCACTTCTTACACGACCATTACGACCTTCTCCCCTCTGGAAGGAGGCACAGAATGCCAACAGTAAAAACCCAGCGAGCCCTTAAATCCTTCATTCCATCCTCCATCAAGTATCTGAATCAGCCACACACAAAATAATCCTTGAACTATCACATTCTCTGCCGCTGCCAATGCAATGTTGATTTATCATCTTAATTAATTAATTAAGTTATCTTATTATAATACTATTATCATATTGTTTTAGTATATTTATTTATTCCAATATATATTATATTAATATTTTTAGCTAACGTTTACATATTTACATGCTTGATTTTACTGCATACATGCGTTACTACGTGATTTAAATATTGTGCTTTTATGCAACCTTCAAAGTGCAAAATGTATTTATATTCTATGAATTGGACAATAAAGTTATTATTATTACTACTATTATTATTATTATTGTTATTATTATTATTATATTGCAACGGAATATCCTGTGCTGCGATTTTGCCTTTGCGCCTCAGCACATACATCGCAACGATTTTACGACACAAAGGTTTATCAAACATACCACATAAGTCAAGATGACGATGAAAACGATGCCTACATACGAAAACAACGGCGACAACGCGGCATGCCGGAAACGTCTTGTTTACATGTATCATTGCGCATGTCTGACAGCGCTTTTCACTGGGATTCCCAACCAATCAGTGAATTTGTATCGACGAGGCTCGCCAGATCAATTTTTCTTCTTTTGCACCTTTTTATCTTAAAATGGCATATTGTGTGAACATAAATTGATAGGTAGTTGAGGAAAACAATATATTGTGTATGGGGAGTGCTAGTTTACTGGACATTTATATTTTAAACATAGCGGTTGTCAGAATGCAACTTTAAGGTTAACCCGTGACAGATTATCTGGATACTTTTTTTTTGGGTGACGACAATCCATTACCCTCCCTTACCATCTCTTACCATCCCTTACCATCCATTACCATTCCTTACCATACATTACTATCCCTTACTATCCCTTACCTTTCATTACCATCCCTTACCATCCATTACCATGCCTTACCATCCATTAATTACTATCCCTTACCAACCATTACCACCATTACCATCAATTACCATCTCTTAACTTCCATTATCATATCATACCATACCTTACCATTACCATTACCATTACCATTACCATTACCATTACCATTACCATTACCATTACCATTACCATTACCATTACCATTACCATTACCATTACCATTACCATTACCATTACCATTACCATTACCATTACCATTACCATTACCATTACCATTACCATTACCATTACCATTACCATTACCATTACCATTACCATTACCATTACCATTACCATTACCATTACCATTACCATTACCATTACCATTACCATTACCATCCATTGCAAACCATGCATATCATACTTTAACATCCATTACAACCCCATATCATCCATTTCCATACCTTGCCATCCATTACCATCCGTAGCTATTCCTTACCATCTATTACCATCCATTACAATCCCTGACCATCAATTTTCGCCAATTATCGTCCCTTACCATTCCGCAGCGTGCAATTTCTACAACTCCAAACAATTATACCACTTGTGTCCTCTACCTTCGTAGTTGCTTGTCACTGGATTCTACACAATTTTATTATTTGTCAATCGTTTAGTACGCGATGCTTGATAATAACAAATAATTTATTCGTAATGGGACACTTTTAATATCATAATAACTACATCTCGTTGGGGGCCGGTTTCGGCCCGCAGCCCGCGGACCACCGCGGGCTGAATTTGTTGCGAGCGTTGCGGTGCGGTGCGGTGCGGTGCGGTGCGGTGCGGTGCGGTGCGGTGCGGTGCGGTGCGGTGCGGTGCGGTGCGGTGCGGTGCGGTGCGGTGCGGTGCGGTGCGGTGCGGTGCGGTGCGGTGCGGTGCGGTGCGGTGCGGTGCGGTGCGGTGCGGTGCGGTGCGGTGCGGTGCGGTGCGGTGCGGTGCGGTGCGGTGCGGTGCGGTGCGGTGCGGTGCGGTGCGGTGCGGTGCGGTGCGGTGCGGTGCGGTGCGGTGCGGTGCGGTGCGGTGCGGTGCGGTGCGGTGCGGTGCGGTGCGGTGCGGTGCGGTGCGGTGCGGTGCGGTGCGGTGCGGTGCGGTGCGGTGCGGTGCGGTGCGGTGCGGTGCGGTGCGGTGCGGTGCGGTGCGGTGCGGTGCGGTGCGGTGCGGTGCGGTGCGGTGCGGTGCGGTGCGGTGCGGTGCGGTGCGGTGCGGTGCGGTGCGGTGCGGTGCGGTGCGGTGCGGTGCGGTGCGGTGCGGTGCGGGCTGCGGGCCAGACCAGTAAGTTGCGGGCCAGGATATGGCAAAATATGCGGGGCGGGTTGCGGGCCGAATGATAATAGTTGCGGGGCTTTTTCAACCCGTGCAGTTTCTCTCAAAATGAGCACATTGTTTGTGCTTGTTAGTTGGGGGGTTACCTGATAGCCCTTTGTATGTGTGTGTGTGTGTGTGTGTGTGTGTGTGTGTGTGTGTGTGTGTGCGTGTGCGTGTGCGTGTGCGTGTGCGTGTGCGTGTGCGTGTGCGTGTGCGTGTGCGTGTGCGTGTGCGGGTGCGCGTGTGCGTGTGTGTGTTTGCGCACGCATGCATGTATCCATGCATGTGTGCGTGCAACTAGATGTCGTGCATGGTTGTATGCATGGCGCATGCATGCGTGTATATGCGTTTAACTATGTTATGATAACATGTGATAGCTAGATCCATGACGTTTTGGTAAATGACACATTACCAGTGGGCATTCTATAGTAACAGAACATTTTGATAACCGTTGAACACTTTCTGAATATGTCATTGTTTCGTTGTTTTGCCCTGCCAGCTTCAGTCGATCATTCGTTACTGTGTGCAAACATTAATTCACAGTAAAAGAAGTAAGTTATACATTATGAAATAAGCACTCGGCGTGTTTGTAAACACGTTCCGGTTGCCCGATCATATATTCCCTGGATCAGCACTTCGAGGTGTGAAAAGATGCGGCCGAAACAAAAGACAAGTTGCTGCGCCGATCGAAGCGACTTTGGTCGCTGGTTCTCCAGTTCAGTTCACGTTGCGTAAGAAATTTAGTTATGTTTCAACTCGCATTGTCCCGACACCAATACTTGTTAAATGTATTTAAATAGTTAAAATCAGCCTTAATACGCAGGGTAACGCTGCGTATAGACATCGCTTTAATTCTAAGCGTTTTTATTTTCAACACCGCCAATTCCAAATTAGCTGTACATACGGGATAGCGGCATAGAGTGATCGACAGTGTCAAAAGCTGCCGATAGATGTAATAACAATATTGTATATTATTCTGCTTTTAATGTGTTCAAGCAGTTTCGTGATGCTGTCCCATTCTTCACACCTCTTAGCGTTGCTTTCACCTCTTGCGATGTTATTTCGGGTACCTCTTTTGAGGCGGTGTAAATCGTGATACTCTGTTCATTGTCGTATAGCTCTGTGGATAAATCCTGTATTCAAATAGCTCGGTGTATAATAATTATATTCGTTCTATGCTCCTATTATGATTATGAAGTTCTCTACCATGTTTAGAAATGCAACCTTTTGAAGATCAAAAGTTTTTAAATTTAGTACAAGACAGTTTCCTTATTCAACCTGTGTTAGAACCAACAAGGGGTGAGAACGTGTTGGACATAGTGTTGAGCTCACAGAAGGAATTTATTGATAATGTCAGGATATGTGAGCCACTGGGATGTAGTGATCACAACCAGATATATTTTATCATCAAAGTAAAAGGAGAACAGAATCGAAAAATACGGTACAGAAAATATTTTCACAAAGGAAGATATAAGGACATGAGGAAATATTTAGGAAAGATAGACTGGTATAACACACTGGAGAATAAGACAGCAACAGAATGTTGGAATATCTTAAAGAGTGAAATTAACTGCATTGTCGAAAAATGTGTCCCCTTGAAAAAACAGGGGAAACGGACAAAAAAGAAACATTTATCAAAAGAAGCCATTCGAAAAATCAAATACAAGCAAATGATGTGGAAGACATATAGACATAATGGAAGTGTAGAAGACTATGCTATTTATAAAGAAGCACTTAACCAAGCTACAGCTGAAATTAGAAATTCAAAGAGAAGCTATGAACAAAAATTAGCTTTTAATATAAAACATGACAGCAAGAGTTTTTATGCGTATGTTCGAAGTAAACAGAAAGTTCAGGATAAGGTCGGACCTCTAGAAGATAGTGATGGAAACATAATAACAGAGGGATTCTTAATGGCAGAAAACCTAAATGATTACTTTAGTTCGGTATTTACCAGGGAAGATATTAGTGCATTACCAGTACCAGAGACTAAATTCGAAGGGAGAGAGTCAGACTGTTTAGGACAACTAATTGTAACACCAAAAATGGTAGCTAAGAAAATAAGGGACATGAAGGATAATAAGTCACCTGGAGTGGATGGGATTCCTCCCAAATTACTACTGGAAGTTGTAGAACAAATTAGCACACCACTTGCAACAGTGTTCAATTTGGCATTAGAGGAAGGAGTAGTTCCGTTAGAATGGAAAGAAGCAAACATCATACCATTATTTAAAAAAGGAAAGCAAGTCAGAGAACTATAGACCAGTGAGTTTAACATCGGTGATTTGTAAACTATTAGAAAGACTAATTAAAGATCACTTGGTTGATTTTCTTGTTAAAAATAACTTGATTAACCCATCTCAACACGGGTTTCTAAAAGCGAGGTCATGCTTAACAAATATCTTATGTTTTTTGGAAGATGTCACAAAGTGGGTAGATGAGGGATCACCAGTAGATATAATATACTTAGATTTTAGAAAAGCTTTTGACAAAGTGCTACATCAAAGATTACTACTTAAACTGAAGGCCCATGGCATAGGCAATGTTATGATTAACTGGATAGAAAAATGGCTTATTGATAGAAGACAAAGAGTAGTAGTTGATGGGGAGGTTTCAAACTGGAAATCGGTTTTGAGTGGAGTACCGCAGGGATCAGTATTGGGACCTATTTTGTTCTTAATATATATCAATGATTTGGATGATGATATAACAAGCAAGGTGTTGAAGTTTGCGGATGATACAAAAGTGTTCAGAAAAATAGATCTAAATAAGTTGACCGAATGGTCTGAGAAGTGGCAAATGCTGTTTAATTATGGGAAGTGTAAGTGCCTCCACACAGGACATGGGAATGAAGATGCACAATATACAATGGGTGATACTGTACTAAATACTACCATAAAGGAAAAGGACTTAGGGTTAACTATTAGTGCTGATATGAAGGTATCAGAACAGTGTGCAATTGCAGCAGCGAAGGGAAACCAAATTCTTGGATTAATTAGGCGAAATATAGTGTACAAGGAAAAAGAACTAATAATACCACTGTACAAAACAATAGTTATGCCTCATTTAGAATATTGCATACAGGCATGGAGGCCATATCGCAAGAAGGATATTGATATACTAGAAAGAGTACAAAGAAGAGCAACCAAAATGATACAAAAACTCAGGAATATTAGTTATGAAATGCGTCTAAAAGAATGTGGATTAACAACACTAGAAACCAGGAGACTGCGAGGAGATCAGATAGAAGTTTTTAAAATATTGAATGGGTATGAAAATATTGACAGAAATATTTTTTTCTCAGTTAAGGAAGAGAGAAGGACTAGAGGACATGGAGTTACATTAGTAAAAAAGGGGCGTTGATTAGATATTAGAAAAAAATTCATTTTCACAAAGAACAGTAAATGAATGGAACAGATTATCGGCTGATTGTGTAGGTGCTAGTAGTGTTAATATGTTTAAAAATAAAATTGACATGTACCTAAGAAGGGCGGGGTACATTTAGTTAGATAGGTTGGACTCTCGATAAGCCAAAGGGCTTCCTTGTCCACCTGCCATCTTGAGTTGATTCTCTAGGTGGCAATCTTGTTAAAGCCCGTCATAAAGGCGGAATAGCCCCGCGACGCAATTATTCGTGTGACACGACGCAATTATTTGTGTCGTGACCAATTTCTATTTTTGACATGACGTAATTACTTTGGTCGCAATTCGAATTATGTCGTGTCTCTAAATGGCGTCGGACATCACTTCGATTTATTTCGTGTCAAAAATACGAGATGGTCGCGACGCAAATAATTGGAATCAAATAAGTTCCAACTTTCGATGAGTTAGTATCATCCCATCCGTCTCGTCGCCAATTATCTGTTGTATATTCATACATTAAATTAAAACACACACGTGGTTCTTGGGGATAGCACTCAACTGAACTTTATTTGCATATCCGTGTATCACTACTCACAGCTAGGTCACAGGTACAACGTGTATTACTACGCATGATTACTGAAGTATAGTCCACGACATAGACACACATATTTTAACATCAATGTAATCAACAACACAAAATAGCATTATTTTACACATGACATTTTAAATTTGCATTCTGACTTCCGCCATGTTTAAAATAATTTGTTTCAGTAAACCCGCATTCCCCATACACTATATATTGTTTTCCTCAACTGCCTATCAACTTATTTTCACATAATATGCCATTTTAAGATAAAAAGCAGCAAAAGGCGAAAAATGTCCTGGTGGGCCCCACGAGTTAAAATTCTCTGATTGGTTTAGACCTCGACGAGGGAATTCCAGTGAAAAGCACTGTCAGACAGGGCCACACTAAACGGCGGACCACATTCACAAAGGTGCCACCGATCGATACGCTCCATGTTTACGTGGGGGCCCTTTACGTGCGTTGTTATAGTTGACGCCTTATAGTTTACGGTGTTCTTGTGATGTTGAGATGTCTTTCAATAATAACATGCGTGTAATAAGCAAATTTAACTACAGTACAATGAGGTCCGCCGTTTCCGCGCGGTCTGCCAATTGTGGCCCGCCTTTTAGTGTGGCCCATTTACTTTTGTTGATCGGAGAGTTCCGATGGTAAAAAGAGATCAACGTTTGGGAAACTCCAGAGTCGTTGTTTGTTGCAAACTTATATTTGATCAAATAACATATAAAACCACAAAGTGAGATATGTGGTAGGAAGTATACTAATAAACAAATAGCGGTCATGGTGTACATTGACTTTTCTAAAATGCGATAAAAAGGGGAAATTATGTCAGAATGCAACTTTAAAGTATGACACTGCTCTGATATAATTAATAGGTCCAGTCTTGTATGGTTGCAGCGATTGTAAGTGTTTTCAAACGAACACGTCGGCTACGTGTTTTATTATCGATCGCTACTGACTAATATTATCATCATCATCAACATCATCACAGAACGCTCTGCCAATTGTGGCCCGCATTTTAGTGTGTCTCCCAGGTGGCACCACATGGCCTGTTGTCCACATGGTAAACATTAGCCTCGGTTACACAGACTCCATGAGGTGGCAGCAATGTTTAGCCCCTCAACTCCGCCTGGGCTACCAACGCGGCTTTACATCAGATTAGGATAGAGATGCTGATTGGTTCTCAGGCCAGGATTAACCAGTATCCGTGAGGTGGCAGCATTGTTAAGCCAACGCGGATAGCATTCCAACGCCGGTAAAGTCATTAGACTGTCTCCATGGCAAAGTTATGCAGCCGAGCGTCAGTACTTTGGGAAGTTATTTAAATACAATTATTATAATAAATAAAGGTCAAATACAAACACTTTTAAAAAGTATTAAAACACTTTCAAATATATTTAGTAAATATTCAACATGCCGGGCTCTATCGTTTTGCACCGTTGTGTTGATATAGACCCTAGCCATCAAGCACGTTATAGATTATAAATTTGCGTTTGCCCTGTCACCCCTTCGATTGCAGCCTGGTCTGGTACTTATCGTCTACGGTGGAACCAGCGGATTCCTGCAATTTATGTAATTTGATCCTATTTGATTGATGACAAATTTCTTAGCCAAAAGGTGGGATAGGAAAGTCTTACCAAGGCACCCCTGTAACCTCTGCATCTTGTCACTCTGTGAACCAGGCAAGCAGTCATGGGTCCAAAGTGTAGCTGAATTGTCTGAACTGCCGCTCTCCAACCTCTTCTGGGTTGTGGTACATTCAGCATGACAATAATCAGAACATCATTCACCATCGCTTTCACTGAAATCGTCAAAGTAAAATTTGTCGTCTTGGTTCTCCCCCTCGTCTTCCTCTTAGCGACCAGCAGTAGATCAACCACGCCATGTGGTTGATAGAATACGATCGCAGTGCCACCCCGGTTCCTGTATTCCATAGTCAGTCCTTTTATCCATCCCTGTCCCTCATCTTAGGGTTTCAGATTTTCCAGAATGGGTTCGTCTGAACAGTAATGTTTTTATTTTATGTTACCATTTAGTGACTACTTCTCTTAATAGTTACCTACATGTACCTGTATTTGACAAACAAAAGAGGATTTTACTGTTTCCTTCGAATATAAAGTGTGACATTCCTTACATGGGATGATTTTCTTATTTAGAATCTGGCATCTAATATTTAGGTGGGACAGTCTACCGAATGGAACAGCCAGGTATTATTGGTAAAATGATAAGTAATGCAACTAGCCGCCCCGTTAGTCCCAGTAGCCCACCCGGTAGGTACTGCCCAGATAACCAAACGATATTGGCCCGATCTCAACCCAATCTCGACCATCTCGGCCCTATATGTCGAACCGCGATAGCCCACAACGGCCCAATCTACGTTTTGCACATGGGATCGATTTCAGTCCGATATCGGCTGCATCTAGGCTATACCGGTTTCATCTAGGCAGTATGATAATAATTATTATTATTTGGACACATACACACACACACACACACACACACACACACACACACACACACACACACACACACACACACACACACACACACACACACACACACACACACACACACACACACACACACACACATATATATATATATATATATATATATATATATATATATATATATATATATATAAAATTATATAGAAGTTAACTTCACTATTCTCAATAAGAAAAAACAGGAAATGTCATACTGCTTAAAACGATAAATAACCATTCACGCGCAAAGCTCTAGTTTAAGTTAGGCTTACAACCAAGCATTGTATTAATAGAACGTTAAAAACGATACGCATTTGAAAAAAAGGTACGTGTCACACACATAATTCCTTATATTTTGTTTCACTTTCGATTGTGCATCGTTAGAGAAGGTAATTATTGTACCATCAAAAAGAGCTTAGAAGCGAATGCCTTGCCACACAAAAGCAATACCTTGCACCAAAAACTGCACGGAGACACTTATGCGGCAAGAGCACTCCTGTTTTGAAAACGGGAGTCGAGTTTATTTTTTTGGGATCTTCATTAGAGTTTTCGAGTGATTACAACTCCGGTGATCGTCCCAAAGTACAGTTGCCCAACACCGTTCGCCGAAGCTGGTTTGAAATAAATAGGTAAACAGGTATGACAGTATTTTATTAAAATACATCTTCTTACTTTCCCACCGACTAAAAATAGACGATATTTAGGGAGGTGTGAACTTAGACGACGTGTGCTATTCGTGCATGTTTCGTCATTATGAAAATTTATATCCCTTTGGTTTAAGTACAAACATTATTGATGATGTATATCAATCAATGCTAATATAACACTGCAAAACGCTATTTCCTGCAGCTACCATATATTAACTACTATTTGTCAAATAGAAATCAAAATACCCCTGTATTGTTTATCCTTAAGGCGATGAACTAGTAGCTTGCTAAAGAAATGGATACAGCACTTCACGCAGCAACAATTAGAATTCCAAAATATGTGTCTTCTTTTGTATTTTATTCTCTATTTTTATTTGAACGGTATTTTCCTAGACATTTGTCGGTTTGTTGGCATTACAGACATGCTCATATGGAAACACTAGCAGACGCACACGCACAAAAACAAATTCACACACACGCACTCACACACGCACGCACAAACACACACGTTCGCACGCACACACGCACACACGCACACGCACACACATATACACACACACACGCACGCACGCACGCACACACGCGCGCGCGCGCTCGCAAGCACACACACACACGCATACACACACACACACACACACACACACACACACACACATATACACACACACGCACGCACGCACGCACGCACACACACACACACGCACGCACACACGCACGATCCTATTAAAATTCAACTATGCAAACTTATTATTACTAATTCTGTGTTCAAAGTTCAACGAAGACAAGCGATGTAGTGTATTAAGCCAGACATACTTGACGTTATAGAGTGCCGTGACAACATAGCTGTGCCAGGGACGCCGTCCGACTGACGCATGCCGACCGGTCTTTGCAGCAGCCAAGAAACAACTTGTAGCGACAAACATGGCACCATTTGTAAGTAGTCTGTACACAATATACCGGCAAATGCAGGGCTAATGTAGCCTGTATCATTAATGTAATGGCGGGGGTTTATTAAATACGTAAGAAGCGTGTTACTATGCACTTTAAAACAAGCATCAGAACGGGTGAACGCGAGGCATGTTTAGAGATATTAAAGGTTCCCAATCATTTCGTTTTGCCCATCGCCAATCCTTTTCTTTTATGTCCTGATGTGTAATGTTTCAATAGTTTAACTAGTATGCACAATCAGTTTAATTTTAAAATGCGTACTTGTCTTTTTTTATTCGGCAAAAAAGAATCGTCGTTACACCGGGTATAATTGGCGAAACCATTAGCCGGTGTAGACGTCCTGCCCTTTTTGGGTCACGTGTTTTATACGAGATCGGCATCCTACGGCACAATAACAAACCGGTAAACCGCATGTGCTTTTGCGTGTCGTGACGAACGTTCCGAAGTGTTTCTTCTGTGAAGGTATGTATTAAGTGCTTTATCGCAGTTAGCAACCAGGGCGAGTAGTCGTGGGCTAATTCAACAAGAACTGCAACTTGCGAACTTATTTATAGGCCTACTCGACGCGGATTCTCTAACTTGTTAGATTATTTTTAAAATATGACAGTCGGCATCGGCATTGCGGATTGCCATCGCTTAGCCTTAGAAGCCTTAGTGAGTTAGTCTCAGCCAGATACACTCATACAACCTGTATTTTTACTTTTATATGTATTGTATTTGATAACGCAGGATCTTGTTCATAAGCTGTGTAATTGCGAAAGTACATATCTAGAGAGTGTAGATGACGTTAGGGACGAAATGATATCTCATTGCCATTGGCAGCTAGGCCTAGCCCTAGGCTAGGGCCGGGGCCTAGGCTCCGGGTGATCGTCACCGCGGGGAGCATCCGTTATCTCGTGCAACAGAACGTCAAACGAAGAATTATGTTGGTTATCACAATTATTTAAACAGTGTTTTGTGACTCACATTTTACTATGATTGCTGGACGTTGTTGATTTGCATTATATTTTATGCAACATAATTTAGATTTTTATGACAACCATGAATGGCATGATGGTGATGAATTTATTCAATATAAAAAATGTAAACATGAACATAAAATGCTTGTACAGGCTATAGCTACTAGCCAGGGTACACCATATGCAAGTATTACACATAACATTCTTGCACTTGTTTCCATTGTGGTCAGTGATGCATGGCTGTAGTCTATGTAATACCCGATACCTTTCAACTCACATATGCCAGCTGTTCTAATCTTTATCTTTTCATCACAGCAATATATGAATACATAATACAACTCGAATTATGATATATTAGTACGGGCCACAGGTATTTTCAAAAAACTGTTTCCAATACTTTGGATACGGGTAGTGACAAATGACATTTAAATTTTCTTTACTTCTTGAGCGTCAACCACTTGTACGACATTTACCACACTTTCAGTCATTAAGTAGGAACTCATCGAGGTCAATGCGAGACCATACCAGATAAATCAACATAAACTTGTTGGTGTTTAGCAAGCAGCAACAGGACTCTTATTTACAGGACGGTCTCTGTTTTCGCCGTGGTTCCCATGTCCCTTCTAGCTCTTCAGGTTTGCAGTTGTGTCAGTGCTTATGGGAATTTAAATAATCTTTTCTATCGGAGGGTTGAGGAGACGGTGGGATCATCCAAAACAGATGGCATCGTCACTTGCCATCAATACTGGTTACAGTTATAATTACAGTATTATAATTACTATGATAGTATTATAATTACAGTATTATAATTACACTCGCACTCGCACTCGCACTCGCACTCGCACTCGCACTCGCACTCGCACTCGCACTCGCACTCGCACTCGCACTCGCACTCGCACTCGCACTCGCACTCGCACTCGCACTCGCACTCGCACTCGCACTCGCACTCGCACTCGCACTCGCACTCGCACTCGCACTCGCACTCGCACTCGCACTCGCACTCGCACTCGCACTCGCACTCGCACTCGCACTCGCACTCGCACTCGCACTCGCACTCGCACTCGCACTCGCACTCGCACTCGCACTCGCACTCGCACTCGCACTCGCACTCGCACTCGCACTCGCACTCGCACTCGCACTCGCACTCGCACTCGCACTCGCACTCGCACTCGCACTCGCACTCGCGCTCACATTTACAGTTAAAGTTACAGTTACAGTTACAGTTACAGTTACAGTCACAGTCACAGTCACAGTCACAGTCACAGTCACAGTCACAGTCACAGTCACAGTCACAGTCACAGTCACAGTCACAGTCACAGTCACAGTCACAGTCACAGTCACAGTCACAGTCACAGTCACAGTCACAGTCACAGTCACAGTCACACAGTTACAGTTACACTTTCAATTACACTTTCAATTATACTTTCAATTACACTTTCAATTACACTTTCAATTACACTTTCACTTACACTTTCAATTACACTTTCAATTACACTTTCAATTACAGTTAGTTGAAACGATATTTTGAAAAGAAGTAGTTTTCTATTGCTATGCATTTGTACTTTGGTACGTTTGGTAACATTTGTAAATATATTTTCGTTTGAACCATTCAAGAGTATTTATTTTTACATTACGATACAAGGCATATATATATATATATATATATATATATATATATATATATATATATATATATATATATATATATATATATATATGTATATATTAATATATGTCTATGCCTTATATTGTAATGTAACAATAAATACTCTTGTATATATATAATATATATATATATATATATATATATATATATATATATATATATATATATATACGTTACAAATACATATGCACATATATTTATAATATAAGTGTATATACAATGTTTGAAAAGGTTAAGCAAAATAATTATCATGTTATTTCATTCCTGACAATCGTATTCTTTTCACACATTACAACCAACACATATTACGTATATTTTCAATGTAGCTATTGCGATATATCAGTGTATATATGATGCACGCTTGTTCCAGCCTGGCATGGCTTCCACGACAGTCTTCATTCTCCTTGTCGGCCTGTGGGTCGAAATACGACATACCGTCGCTCGGTTTGACGACGGCAAACTACGAATTTGCCAGAACAATTGCGTTGCGATTGAGAAACGGTGCGACAAGCGGTGCACGTCGGGAACATTCTGTGCCAGTTACGTGAAATGGTGTCGGCGCTTCTGTTACGAGACTGGTGTAGCTTGCCAAATGCAGTGCATGTGGGACTTGACGGAATATTAGCTCGAAGAGGAATGTTGTGTGTCGTTTTGTCTTATCGCGCAAAAGAAGATACGTATAGAGAAACATTCGACAAAAACATGTACCAAACTATGCATTTATGATGTCGTATTTGTCTGAAGTGTACATTGATACTTTGCCAGCTTATATGGTGAGTGGTGTTGGTATTACTTCATATATATATAACGCGCATATATATATATATATATATATATATATATATATATATATATATATATATATATATATATATATATATATATATATATATATATATATATATATATATATATATGCGTGCGCGCGCGCGTTATGAAACAATACTATATAAACACGATAATTCGATGTGTAATGTGTTTTGTGTGTTTCTAGGTATACAGTGTTGAAGTGGAAACGCTGGACAAATGTAGATTAATCTTATCATAGCATATCTGAAAATCGCAACAATGATGTTAGATGATATAATAAATCAACATTTTGCGATCTGATCTCTTGAATGTATTTATGTTATTCGAATAACACGATTTATGATGTCAATCAGTATAAGATAAGATAAGATAAGATAGCTTTATTGCCATGTGTTCACATTGTAGTTACAATAAAACATTGGAATGTGTAATGATATTGGTCGTCGTAATAGTACATTCACATGACAATACATTCACATGCACCAAACAATGATGTTAAAATATACTACATTAAATAAAATAAATAAGAACAATCACATAAAAAGGTCCGAATAAAAAATTGCTCATTATAACATCGATAAATAATTGATACGATCTAGTAGAAATATAGTAGTTTAAAATGTAAAATATGAAATAAAAAAATAAAAATATAAAATATAATAAATTTTGATAAAATATACATACTAAAACTCATCGGAAAGTGGACTATGTGTTTGCTGCGGGTGGGAGAAAATCAATTCTGTTTTGACAGGGCTTGAACGGCTAAGGGGAAAAAGCTAGTACTAAAGCGGTTGGTCCTGGTTTTTATGGATCTGAATCGGCGACTAGATGGGAGAGGTATCCTAGTATTGGTTCAAGGCAATAACAAGAAGAGCACTTGTGTCATGTTTAAATTATTGGAAATACAAGCTCAGCATCTGATCAAGGTTTCAGTGTTATGCAAACTCACCTTTGGTTGAGCAAACTTGAAGCTTAAAGATGGACAACACGTTACTAAACCGAGCTACGCTGCGTAAACTCGATTGCAAACAACTAGAATACGATCATAATCTTTCAAATGAATGCCTTGGTATTTGTCATTCGTGTCATTAGGCCTAATATTTGCAACGAACAGATAACTAAATGAGTTAGTTATCTTTTGTTTCTGTCGCCACTGCATGTTCAACCATGGGCTCGGTGTGGAGTTAATTATGAAACGTGTCATATTATGTCAGTTAAAACTAGTTAATTAATCGTCAAAAGTATAAAATGAGCGTAGATAATAGATATACACACACACTGTATCTGCATATATATGAATATAATATATATACATGTATATATATATATATATATATATATATATATTATATTTATATAATATATACATGTATATATATATAAATAATATATATATATATATATATTCATATATATATATATGTATATATACATATATATATATATATACAGTGTATGTATATATATATATATATATATATATATATATATATGCATATACATGTATGTATGTATGTATGTATGCATATATATATATATATATATATATATATGCATATACATATACATGGATATATATATGCAAATACATCTACGTATTATGTATATATATATATATATATATATATATATATATATATATATATATATATAATAAACACAAGCACCATTAAAGGAAATGTGAGCGATTGACATTAACGCATTCATTACACATTTAGATCTTCTACATATTGGACTGGTATGTGTCAGATTATGTCCATTTGACTGAGATAATAACCGCCGATCATTAAACCAAATCCGTTGTTAAATTAAAATCAACCGTCCTAATGCAAAAACCCGTCTTATTGTCACCGGAATCAGTACATCACAGGTGACGTGTCGTGTGGTTGACATATTGGTGTTACTGTGTGTGTTTATCAGCACTCAAAGATACTACGACCTCAAGTGTCAGCATTGACAATAATGTCAATAATGCTTTAAACATTTGTAACATAAGTTAAGTGACTTCGCGCATCCACTTAAGACGCGGAAATTGTCACGCCGAAATCCACACTGACGACTATGTGTCATAATATGACACTTAGAATGTACAGAATCGTACAGTATGGCGAACTATCTCGGACGGATGTAAAGAGGTGAGTGTTTGTGACGTCGTTTGAACATGTTACGTCACTCAGGCCGAAATGCGATAATTAACAAGGAACTACGGATACTGCGTAGTCGTTAGTAACCATTTGTCAATGTTTATAAAAAAACTACCTTCAGTGTTAACCATAGTCTCCAAACTAAGTTTATGTAATCATTTGTTTCACATCAGAAGAAACAAGTCTAAGAAGAAAACCAATTTATTCATACCAATTGTCAACATAATATTTCATTTACAAGACATGATAATTGGTGGTAAATACTGATTAATCTACAGATATATTATATAAAAAATACTTTTTAAAACTAATACTTGTGTTGTAAGCTGTAGTAATTTCAATATTAAAGTATATGTGACAACAGTATATTACACAGTACAAAAACGACGTGAAACACAGAAGAACTGTTATGAATAAAGACAAATAAGTAAATAAAACGATGTCTACAGTTAAAACATAGTAGATATAATACTAACCACATTTCAGACTAACTTTACCACAATCAAATAATTAACACTATTTGAACTTTACTTACGCAATACATAAATCGGTACATAGATAAATCGATAAATAGGTAAATAGGTACACAGGTAAATAGGTAAATAAATAAATACATACATAAATACAGAAATAGTATGTCTGTTAGAGACAGACAGACAGACAGACAGACAGACAGACAGACAGACAGACAGACAGACAGACAGACAGACAGACAGACAGACAGACAGACAGACAGACAGACAGACAGACAGACAGACAGACAGACAGACAGACAGACAGACAGACAGACAGCCAGACAGACAGACAGACAGACAGACATAAAGGAGCTGGAAGAGTGAGAGTGAAAGCACTTGATTACTTGTCAAACAAAGCAGTAACAACAAGGTAACCATCAGGGTATGTTGAGTAAATTGAAACGAAGTGCCAATATGACATTCACCGTCCTTATCCTTGTCCTTCTCAATAGCACAGCGACGTGTACAATTATATTGAATATACTAAGCATAATAATGCATATTCTTAAGTCTAGTATTATATCGTTATCATGTTGTCGCAATTATTCGTGTTTTACTTGATGGTCAGAATAAATCGACACGAGTCGTGAACTGTTGTCACGGAATACGTTGTTCAGACACCAAACTAGTGACACAGTCAACAGAGCACAAGCTGTCCAGCCTGTCTTGACACTCACTCACCTGTACACGTGTTGGCGGCATTCATAGTGGAGCCGTCTGCTCACCTGTACACGTGTTGGGTGCATCGAGCCTGTGACATCCCCTCACCTATACACATGTTTACAATACTTGACACATGCACTGCATTCAACCCGGGAGCGTCTCCAGACTGCATTCTTTTGAAGGAAAACGTTAATTATTGCAGGACCTTTCTCCGTTTTAACAATCATTTTTCACTCGTCAGAATGAAGAGTTATTATTGAAATACCGAATCAACGCTAGTGCTAATCGATAGTCGCACGGACACGGCTTTGTTTATGCTATAACAATAAACAACAACATATGAATAGATTTTATAAATCCATTCGATAAGTCAAATTTAGGCATAGAAAACGTCTTCTGAAAACCACGCAGCAACTACAGCCTCCTTGAATATAATCGTTTTAGTGTGATTTGCATTCAAACGAAAACAGGCCAACTGCTTGTTCGCATAATGCTTTTTGTACTTCGGTTATCTGATCATGGGACATAGAGCGACAATCACATGTCCACCACATGCCTAATTAAATTGCGTCATATCAACGGAAACGGCGCCGACGATTTTCAACTCAAGCGGCATATGACTAACCCGGAACATTTCTGAGTTTACTAAGCGCCCTTGACTTCGTCTAGTATCAAAGAATGCGGTGTGTTTGTATATAACATTCTGCACCGTGATCATAACCGACTTGTCAACATCCAGCAAGCATTTCCCACTCAGGGCAGTTCAATGTGACACTGGGC
This sequence comes from Oasisia sp. SBJ-2009, assembly GCA_964017155.1. Lineage (NCBI taxonomy): Eukaryota > Metazoa > Annelida > Polychaeta > Sabellida > Siboglinidae > Oasisia > Oasisia sp. SBJ-2009. Next base: position 7,019,683 of record OZ024865.1, on the reverse strand, counting down.
ATTAATTGTAGTGTTACTTCAAATATTGCAAGACGGCGCCGACTATGGTAGGTGCTTTGTCTCAATAGAGGTTTGTTAATTTTAGTTTACTAATGTTCTCGTGGAATGCCAAGACAAAGTTGGACGCAGTCGTAGAAAATGTATCGTACTGTGTCGTGAAAAGTTGCAGGATTAATAATTGTGATGTACAGCATGGTGTTACAACCGATAATGTAATAATCGCCTGTTAATGTAATAACTGCCTGATAATGTAACAAGATCACCCGATAATGTAATAACCGCCTGATAATTGAGTAACATCACCCGATAATGTAATAAACTTGCTGCCTGATAATGTACTAATTTTTGCCCGATAATGTAATAAACTCCTCTTGCCTGATAATGTAACAACTTTCGCCTGATAATGTAACAACGTGCACATTACTTGTAGGACTTAGTCGTTTTCTTGGATTTCATGTTGGTTTCTTGTACTTAGTCCATTTCGTCTATTTCGTCTATTTCGCAATACCACAACTTTTACTAGTGGAATAAATTTAGATTAAATCCAATATGCTGGTTCCAAATCGGAAGTCAGATTTGTCCCATCAAGTCAGGATTTTGAGTTATGCATTCTCACACCATTTATTAAAGGGAAAAATAAGTCAATGTTTTGATCATATGGGATTAACAGAGTTAATAAAAAGTAACAACTTCCAACAACAATCATATTTTTAACGTCAGTGGTTTACCAGGAAAAAAATGTAGAACACAAAGACATAGAAAGTCTACAGACTACGCCATTTTAGAAACAAAATGACGTCAGAGAGTCGTCTTGGTCGGCGTGAACTGTGCATGCGTATTATTATATGTTACTTTCTAACCTAACCACGAAAACGACCGCCAACAGCCGCCAAACTTCTCCCCACATTTCTTACATACATATACATACACTACATTACAAAAAAATCATTTGTATTCCTCTAACGAAGAAAATTCACAAAAGAAACGCAAATCTTGGCGAACGGCAACTCGACAACTTCGACTACCGTAAACTCGCTATTATAAGTTAGCTTTACACAAAATACCGCTAGATGGCGCGCGAATATTTATTAAACTGCATTCGCACGCGCGAATTAGTTTAATTAATTATAAATAATATAATAATAATTAGCTGCATCACTATGATCTGCAGAAAATGTTAAACGGCAAACCAAGGCAACGCTTTGGTGATATGGGTCTAATAGAGTTGATCAAAAATAACAATTTAATATACAAATATATAATTTTATTAGTTTATTTTATATAGCGCCAAATCCACAATTATCTTCTCTTCTATTCAACATACTGTTATTAAAGTATATGCAATAATAAGAATGCTACCCACAGGTAATATTTAAAAATAAATATTAAAAATACATGTGTCTGCATAAATATCCAAACTTGCCTATTAGTTATAAAAGAAAAAGGAAATTACGTGTTTTTCAATGATGTCACATTGTTTATTTTATCAATATTTCTATAAACATCCCGCGTGTACTGCGAGCATGCATGCATATTACATAAGCGATGTTTTAACAATAATAACTAAAACAATAACATGTTAATATTACTGTTTTTAAATCCTTCTTTTTCTACCACCATAATATTTCCCATATATTCATATTCCTTTTTGCATTTTAGTGATTTATTGTTCCGATAATTAATAAAGTGTTTTGTCCAAAAATAATAATTATTACATATCTGGTGGTGGAAATGTCATTCATGAGTAGAACAAATAGCTTCAGTAATATGTTCTTATGCATAATGGTTGTGTATGTGATGAATGACAATTATTATTACGTCGTACTTATTTTACTACTTTAATTATTTATTACTATTAACCATACTTTTATATTCATTTATTACAATTGTTGTTATGTAATTTGTATGTTTATTTATGACTGATAGGTCAGCTTAGTTAATGATATAGAAACATGTATTTTCATTATTTATTTTTAAATAATATTATCTGTGGGTAGTTTTCTCTTTATTGTACTTTCAATAGCATTATGTTGCGATGCGCCACAAACAATTATGGATGTGGCGCTACATAAATAAAATATTATATTATAATAAAAAAAATTGTCTGTTTATTTAATGTAGCGCCACATCCAATTTAAAATTGTTCATGGCGTTTTACATACATTAAAATGCTAAAAAAACAAAAACACACCAGAAGAAAAAAACATAAATATACTAGAAACATATATGAACAATTATAAAAATAAAATATCGATATCAAAATAATAAAACTTATAATTTCCTGCAAATCATAGTGATGATAATAATTAATTATTATTATTATATTATTTATAAGTAATTAAACTATTTCGCGCGTGTGAAGTAAAACAATTAAATATTCGCAGTCAGAAACGCGGCGTCTAGCGGTATTTTGTGTAAAGCTTTTAAAAGCGATTTTATGGTACCGCTGGGCGGCCGAACAAGTTGTACTCGAGGTGTGCACGTTTTTGTGTGTGAATTTTCTTTGTTAGAGGAATGCAAGAGATTTTATTTCATAACATAGTGTATGCATATGTATGTAAGATATGTGAGCAGAAGTTTGGCGGCTGTTGGTGGTCGTTTTGATGGTTAGGTCAATCAAATCCGTCTAGGATCCGCGCTGTATCTGTGACTGTCCCAACGAATCCACCGAA
>OZ024865.1:6912011-7014511 GCA_964017155.1 Oasisia sp. SBJ-2009 | reverse complement strand
TATGTACTATGTACTATATATTATGTACTATGTACTATGTACTATGTACTATGTAATATGTACTATGTAACATGTAACATTTACGTGTAACATTTACGTGTAACGTGTATCGTGTAACGTTTTACGTTTTACGTGTAACGCGTAACGCGTAACGCGTAACGCGTAACACGTAACACGTAACACGTAACACATATCATGTAACAGGTCAAATGTAACATGTAACTTGTTGCATGTAACATAGAATGTAACATATTATATGTAACATGTAACATATGTCATGTAACATATGTCACGTAACAGGTATAACGTAACGTGTAACACATAACGTATGTAACACGTAACATGTAATATATAACGCGTAACGATTAAAACTTCACATATAACATGTAATATGTAACATGTAATATTCAACATTTATAACAACGTAACATGTAACATGTAACATGTATGTGTAACATGTAACATGTACATGTAACATGTAATATGTAACATGCAACATAATGTTTTACTATGGAGTAAATTTAATTTACTGTATATTTCGGTTTTTATTTATATCAACATGTCCTATATTGTGTAACAATTTCGAGATATTCAGCTTTTACATATAAGAAACACTTGTTGACGTTTGTGTAGGTCAAGTACATGTATTTACATGTGTTTGATACGTTCTGCTTTTACATATGCACTAAGAAAGATATCGCAGTTTTGTTGTTTTCTAGATGGGATTGTGGTAGAAAGTGATCTTAACGCAGGACTTCGTCACGCCGTGAACTGCACGCAGACTTGTGGGCCTTAACGTACCGCTGAATGAGTGGCAGCCATTTGTAGACGACATCACTGAAAGATGCGTTCGTTCGTACGTATACTACTTGTTTGTATCGAGGTCGACACTCTGTTGCACGTATTGCTACTGAATTACTATGTTCACGAGTGAGTATTGATGCGGGTGAGTGTACGTGTGCGCGTGTGTGATTACGTATGCGTGAAAATGCATGGGTGTGCGGGTCTGAACGTGTGTGTGTGTGTGTGTGTGTGTGTGTGTGTGTGTGTGTGTGTGTGTGTGTGTGTGTGTGTGTGTGTGTGTGTGTGTGTCATATGCACTATATCTTACTATATTTCACTATATCTTACTTACTTAGACTTTGTTTCTCCTGTTCCTCTCGGGACAATTGGCGAAGCAATATCTCTGGCTTTATTCTAGGTAAATTCTGTTTCTGCAAAATCTCCACTAAATGTCTTGCGCCAAGTCTAAGCTGGCCTTCATCTCTTTCTGCTGCCACCTTCAAGCACCCACTCCATCACTACATGTGCTATCTGATCTCTTGTCAAAAGTAGTTTATATCCAGTTAGTCTCCGTTGTCGAGACTTAGCGATGTAATTCACTATATTACATCACATAAAACGTATCACACCACATCACACAAAACAAAATACATCACATGAAACAAAACATACAATTTCACTCAACTGAATTACGATTTGGTCTATTGTTAATTATTATTTCCAGCACGATTAAATGAACAACTTCTAGACGAAATAAAGAAACGTTTTTATATAAGATGAAACAAGACCCTATTTAGCCGGAAGATATTCGTATCTAATTATACTAAATGTTACATGTTTGCTCTCTATTTCTCTCTGCAGGAATGTTCTCTCCTGATCGGCATTACGGTCTGCATCATTTTGCGCTCAATCCTGCATGAAGATGCCGTCGCAATGGACCTTCGTCCTGTAAGAATTTTCATGTGCCGCAAGAAATGTAAAGTGAACTACATAGAATGCGTCCGCATGGCCCTGAAAGACCTTAGCTGCCATTCGTATAAGAGTTACCGTCAATCAGTGTGTAAAGTCATCCTGAATGTATGTGCGAAAAATTGCGGAACACCCCTGCCACTGCCTGATAAACTGCCACTGCTATGACGACTTCAACGTTCGCTTCTACGATCCCTGGTTGTCATGGAATGTTTTAAAGTGCTATTTCATGTGTAGCAACAACTTTATATTTATGTTGCAGTATAGTGCGAAATGATTTTATTTTGTGGAACTCAAATGCAGCCAGGTGAAATGTTGCTAATTATTCATTCTTTCTATAATATACGCATTGTCAGTATAAACGACAATGAAAGTTATCTTTTCTTCTGTTGTTATTTTTAATCGAGCTGCACATACTCCCAATCCCTCTTCCAACATGACATCTGTGCTGCTTGTACTATATATATATATATATATATATATATATATATATATATATATATATATATATATATATATATATATATATATATATATAATGTGTATGTATGTACGTATGCATGTATAGTTAGACTAGTGGGCATAAAAAATATGTATTTACTTCAGAAATGACTGGCTTTTACACACACACACACACACACACACACACACACACACACACACACACACACACACACACACACACACACACACACACACAAACACACAAACACACACACACACACACACACACACACACACACACACACACACACACACACACACTAAAGTGAAAACGAGTAATCACCAATGACAGAACAAGTAAGTATTTCATCCCAGACAGTATTTGTATAACAAGTATCAGTACTTTTGAAAGAAGTCATATTTTTGATTGACATTTAAGGCTTATACAATGAGGATATTATAAAAATAGAACAGAACACATTTAGATTCGAGCTCTTAATTAAGATCGTTTTCATTTTTAAGTATTTATATACCTACCTTGGTGTAAATGTTATTGTCGAAACATACTTTCTAGTTTACCAGAAAGGTACTTATTTGCATAACGTAGTCATCCTCATAACGTTAGTGAATGAAACTGACAGGGACTATTTGCCCATCACAAGGTTCCAGCACACAAAGGTCACGTGAGAAATAAATATGTCGGTTCTTATTCGTGTTCCAAAAACCGAACATGAGTGTGTAGGTAGTAACTATATAATAGGTACAGGCGTGTGTCTGCGTGGTGTTTTGGTAGCAATGATGTGTGGGAGCGCATACTTTTGTTTTGTGACGATTGTGTTTGTACACACGTGTTTGTAAACATTGATGCATTGGTGCGTGATTGGGTTGTCGTAAACGTAAATCTACTAAAATATACAAACGTTATGCATTCGGGTGGAGAGAGACTAGAGACTAGGACATGGCTCCATAGGGTCTAGACTGGGGATAGTTCGGATATTTCTAATGTTCTGCTTTGTAATAAAACATTTCTATGTTGTGTTGTTGTTAACGTTAACTATGATCAACAATGAATGTTTGGGTGTTAATATTGTCGATGTCTTTATTAAAAGTATGATAGTTTGGGTTGGCATTCTAGAGGGTCTCTCGTGTGACAACCTGCCCCTTGCCCGGGCGGAGTGGTTGTCACACGCCATGGGGTTGGTTGTCACAAAATTTACGTCAAACAAATACACAATGACGTATGATGCCTGATGGGTGATCGCTGCGGTGGCTGAAACAAATGCGATAGAAATATTCACGTTAAGCAAAGTTAGTGTATTTTTAATGACACCCTACATGAAAATCAATTGTTGGAATCGTTGTGCATTTCACCATATCTTGGCATGTACCAGGCAGACGTCCATATTAGAAAATCGATCCAAAGGACTTTCAAAAATGTACACAAATATGAGTATTTCTCATAAAGTAAGCCACGTGACAACCAACCACAGTAGCTTTGTGACGACCTGTCTCTCCGTCAAGATTTGGCACAACACATTTTTGAAATGATACTTGTTGTGCGAGCGACTTTGACGTTATACATCTGAAAGGTCACAACACGTTCCTATTTTGCCAAGCACAACTAAATGTTACGCGACGCTGTATCATAATTCATAAACAGTAACATATACAGTTTGTACTATCTGTATACGTTACATATAGATGCATATAGATTATGAAAACGAAGAGCTGATCACAGAGGAACACATAATCCTACGATCAGAACCATCCTAAGGTAAGGTACTTGACGTAAAAAGGACAACAGGTCGTCAATACAATATTCAGTAGCCGAACTTAAATTTACGAAAGGGATTCACATTTAGTGGCAAAACTGGGTGTTCCAGCCATTTAGGAGAAACTACAGATTCGAACCACACGGGCCTAAATATGCCTGTTATGATGCCATTTTACCACGCACGGACGCACGCACGCACGCACGCACGCACTACGAGTGGAGTCGACGTTGCAGCAAACGCCCTGCAGTACTGTTGCATTCTGGGTGATTTATTCAATGTCTCCAAATTATGTTACCACAGTGTTTGTTTACGTGGACTGTGCCAGTTCGAGTATGGACGCTCACAACATGTCTCTTCAGTTGAATACTTCGTGAGAACTGTGCATCACACGTACTGCATCTGAAAAGATTCTCCCCAGAATGCATACGTTTGTGTATCTTCAAACTACTACTTTGTGAGAACTGTGCATCACACGTATTGCATCTGTAAGGTTTCTCCCCAGAATGGATACGTCTATATGTCTTCAAATTACTACTTTGTGAGAACTGTGTGCCACATGTATCACATTTATACGGTTTCTCCCCAGTATGCCTACGAACATGTCTCTTCAAAAGTGCATTTGATGAGAAGTGTGCACCACAGGTATCACATTTATACGGTTTCTCCCCAGTATGCCTACGAACATGTATCTTCAAAAGTTCATTTGATGAGAAGCGTGCACAACAGGTATCACATTTGTATGGTTTCTCACCAGTATGAGTACGCACATGAATCTTCAAATGAGAACCTTGCAAGAATTGTGCACCACATGTATGACATTTGTAGGGTTTCATCCCAGTATGCCTAAGTTTATGTGTCATCAAAGTTCCATTTTGTGAGAAGTCTACACCACATATATCACATTTGTAGGGTTTCTCCCCAGTATGAATACGTTTATGTTTGTTTAAAGTTCCACTTGAAGAGAATTGTACACCACAGATATCACATTTGTAGGGTTTCTCCCCAGTATGAACACGTTTATGTGTCTTTAAATTTCCACTTGAAGAGAAGTGTGCACCACACATCTCACATTTGTATGGTTTCTTCCCAGTATGACTACGGACATGTATCTGTAAATTTTCTACCACATGTGTCACATTTGTAGGGTTTCTCCCCAGTATGAATGCGGACATGTCTCTTCAAACTACCATTTAAAGAGAAGTGTGCACCACAGGTATCACATTTGAATGGTTTCTCCCAACTATGGATGCGAATGTGTACCTTCAAATGGCTTTTTCTCACGAAGTATGCACCACAGATGTCGCATTTGAAGGGTCTCACCTTTGCGTGGGTGCGTACATGAATTAATAAGTCATCTTTTGTTAAGAAATATAATTCGCAAGTGTCACACTTGAATCTTTTCTCAATGACGTCAGTTGTCTTATATGAAGTCATACTTAAAGAACCTCATTAGTTAAGAAATCAGATTACCACAGAGCAAATGTGTGTACCCCTACAAAAAGCATGCAACAATAGAATGCATCCCCATCATAAAGGGTCTCCTATCAGTGTGAATCTGCACATTGGTGTAAATCATGCAATTCGCCATATTAAAACAGTTTTTTAGTTTTGTGATATGGTGACAAACATGTTTCTTTGTGCCAGCACACAATAAACACTGTTTCCAGGTGGCTTGAAGGATTTCTCGCGAGTCTATGAATGCAAAAGATCAGCCTTGAGATGATTTACCTTTCAACATTTTGTTTCACAAAGTCTGTCACTCTGTCACATTCAAAACACACTCTTGTAGCCAGATGTGTGACATTTTATGACTTATTCGATGTCATACACCATGACAAACGCTATGCAGGTCACTTTCTGTTGATGTTGCTGTTGTAATTGTCACCACACTGGATAAAACACCAGAACTTGACAGTTATTGTTGTCGATATGCAACATCCTGATTCGTCACCACTTCATTGTTGACACATCTAACGCCAATAGCTATCCACACTTGCTACAGTCACCTGGCTATCCAAAACAAAAGATGTACATTTAGTGTAAGTATCAAGCGTTTGGAGGACACTTAGTGAGACTACCAGACATGTAGACCACACTTATTGAAACTACCAAAACACGTAGATGACATTTAGAGACAAAACTAGACATGTAGAGGACAATAAATTGTAGTGATATTATTAGACATTTGGAGAAACATTGCTCTCATGATAGGCACTTAGAGAACATTTTGTGATATCACTATATATATATATATATATATATATATATATATATATATATATATATATATATATATATATAGGATAATTTTTAATGAGTTTTTATTTCCTCTAGTGATCAATATCTGGTTTTTGTCGTTTGAATCTGCACCACATTTTGATGAGTAGCCATGTCATATAAAATCAACAAGTTCAGCCACATATACAGATGGGACTGTGTAATTGCTGGAACGATCTCCGGAACGGCTTGAAACGGACTTAATATATATATATATATATATATATATATATATATATATATATATATATATATATATATATATATATATATATATATATATATATATATGGGCTTTGAGTGAAATTTACACTTTGTGCACCATTTAACAGTGGTTAATATAACTCATCTGTCAGCAGGATGACATAATATGTAGAATAGGTCATATTTATCGGACCTATATTTATATGAACGACAGAATGACGATCAGGGTTAGAATTTAGCCAAAAATGAGTGGGGGCCAGCAGATTTCAAAATCTAGGGGCCCGACACAAAAAGTGGGGGCCACGCAACAAATGCACGTCTAAGTCGCATTGTAACGATAACTTTATTCAACACAATTCATATGCCACAAACATGATTGCTATAGCCTATGCTTAATTAGTAAATACTAATTATAATTTCAAGAGATCAATGGAGGGTTGTTAATTTTCCTCTGAATCAGATCTTCCTCTTTGGGCTGCCTGGGTTTAATTGTAGATGGCAACACGAGGTCGCCTCTTCCTGCCCCCTCCACACACACCTATAACAGCTTAAGCGACTTTGGGTGTTCCCGTTCCTTCACCCCTTCACGTTATTTTGTTCTGGTTAAGTCAAGAAGCAGTATTTGTGTAATTCCTGAATCAATCTGGGTTTAAATGGAACAAGAGCAAATATAACTTAGTGTTTTATTGATTTACTAAATAAGTACTTTTTAGGTTCTGGTGTTGCAAACAGTACAGTATAAGTTTCTCTTTTTAACCACGTTTACTAATTTTGATACTGAATAACTCTTTACACTGTGTTGTCTCTTACGTGAGGTGACTTACATATCAAAAATAGATTGTGGACTGTCGAAGCCCAAAGCTGGGCTAGCTATGAATACTTACTGACAATCCTAGTTAGACTCTCCAGGCTGTTTTGACTGTGTTTTATTGACTTCTTCATTCATCATTTTCATTTTTATCGCCATTCGTGTACTTTAAAACAGTATTGGCCATAAACTGTTTAAACCAAGGCTTGATGCGTATGCCACACATTATGAAGGATGACAGTTTACTGACATCGTAGGACTTCCTAGTAGATTATGTCTAAGACTTGTCTACTTCTAGTAACACGATCGTAGGTCATTCATTCTCTTCCCCTGGCCCAGTCGACAGGTTTGTCCACCTTGGCAACCCATTGTCAATCAATTTTAACCCTGACGATGGGCAGCAACATTGTGCCCCCCACACCCCATCCCAACCCCAGGCAGCAGCCAGCATCATTTACTGATATAGTGAATAATGACATGTTCTGTCCTTGACCTTGGCTCTGGGATAGGAAGTTGTCAGGCCATTATTTATAAACAATTGTTTGCAGTTTGATGTGTTTGATCTGGGGGCCAGTCGGACCCACGGGAGTTGGAAATGTGGGGGCCCGACAGTAAATGTGGGGGCCGGTGGGCCCCCGCTAAATTCGAACCCTGAAGATGGAACTGGAGATATAAGCACTGGAAAATCAATGCCACACAATGACATTGAGTTGGCGGCATTGTTGTGGCCGTTTCATGTTCTGTACATGCTCCCATAAAATACGTCATTTGATGTAATTTTTTCATATTTTCATACATTAAATTAATATATATAAAGTACTTTTCCTTTGTTTTAAATGTTGTGTTCCTAATTACCTATAATTTTATTTATAAATATTTTATTTTATTAGAGACTGTATTTTAGGTATATTTTATGCGTTTATTTTTTATATGTCATTTTACGTGCATGTGTATAAAATGATTTTTATAAAGTGTCCAAGAGCAATTTTTAATTGATCGGGTGCTATATAAATATTTTATTATTATAATTGTTATGATATGTAACAATGCTGCCAACTTACGGACTATAATAAAACAGTTGTCAGTATCACCATCAGGACTCGTGTTGATACATATTCAATTCACACTCTATATTGACATTTAGAGATAAACACGACATGGTGTCAGAAGTGGGATACACCGACAGAGAAGAACAACTAATGGACACACTAATTGCAGGTCTGTACAACGACCACATTCGAAGGAAACTAATTGCCCAAGACAAGGACACAACATTGGACCAGGCACTGGCAATAGTAAGAGCCTACGAAACCACAGAACGACATATGGGAGACATCAAAGACACAAAACAGTTACAATCTGTAAGCAAGCAATATCAGAAAAAAAACTCCTGAGAACATGAGACCAGACCTACCGGTAAATGGTTGTTACAGATGTGGGAAGACACATGATAGAAAGAAAAAATGCCCAGCAGCAGATTCATTGTGTAACTACTGCAATGTCATGGTACATTGGTCATGTTTGTGCATAAACAAAAATGAGACAGACACCAACAACCACACTAGTACAGGTTCAAAAGCAGCAAACATGCTTACCATGGAAGAAAGACAGTACACACTGTTCGTGACAATGATGACAGAGACGAATACTTTGTGCTCGATTCAATCGAAACTACACCGGTTGCAAAACTTGAATCCATATACAAGAAAGGAAGCAAATCTCAAGCATTCGCGAACATACAGATGAGAGGACAAACGACAGACGTTCTTGTGGAATGCAAGATTGACAGCGGAGCAGAGGTGAATGTGATGCCACTACGTGTATACAAAAACCTGGTCCCAGAACAGAAAGACATCCATGGGCGACCAATCGCTCTACAGAAATCCAAGGTCAGTCTGAGCGCATACGGTGGTGCAAACGTAAAGCATTACGGATGCTTCACGCTACAGTGCACGCACAACGACATCGCACTCAATGTCGAGTTTCATGTGACAGAGGACAATGGGTCAACAATGCTAGGACTGCAAGCATGTCTAGTTTTGACTGATTTCATTGAACTGTGAACATAAATCAGCATGCAATGACTGTCACAACAACAGTCAAGCTCATACTCTATCGTCTGGTGAAGGCAATAGTGATGCCAACAGGAAATTACTCGAGAAATACCCGAAATGCTTTCGAGGTGTTGGTCTCTTCTCTGGCGAGTATCACATTGACCTGAAACAGGATGCAGAACCTGTCATACATCCACCAAGACGCGTCCCTGAGTCCATGAAAGATGCGATGAAGAAAGAGTTACAACGAATGATCGAAATAGATGTCATCGAGAAGGTTGAGCAACCCACTGGATTAACAGTGTTGTGTACGTCACGAAACCATCAGGTGAGCTACGCATATGCCTAGATCCAAAGGACTTGAACAACTGTGTGAGAAGACCTCATCACTACACCCAGGTCCTAGATGACATTCTGCCGCAATTACAAGGTGCCAGTGTATTCTCAATACTGGATGCACGATCAGGATACTGGAACGTGAAGTTGAATGACGAGTCGAAACTACTTACGACGTTCAACACGCCATACCGGCGATACTGCTTCCGTCGTCTTCCATTTGGCCTAGTTTCGGCACAAGACGTGTTCCAGAAGAAAGTAGACCAAACGTTCGAAGAACTACCTGGTGTTGTAGCAATTGCTGACGACATCGTTGTGTTTGGCAAAACCGAAGCTGAGCATGACAAACACATCGACAACGTCATGAAACGTACACATGAGGTTGGTCTATGCCTCAACCCTGACAAATGTGTTGTGAAATCACACAGGATCAAGTTCTTCGGGAACTACCTCTCATCAAATGGGCTAGAACCTGATCAAGATAAGATCGCAGCAATTTTTGATATGACACCGCCAAGAAATGCACAGGAACTGCAGAGTTTCCTTGGTATGGTAAACTACTTCAGCCGCTACACACCAGACCTGGCGACCACTACAGCGCCACTCCGTGATCTCACAAAGAAAGACGTTATCTTTGTGGGGGGGGAGGGGGGGGGGGCGAGGCCGGGGGAGGGGGGCCTGAACATCAGAGAGCGTTTGACAACGTGAAGGAAGCCATCACAACAGCATCAACATTGGCTTACTTCGACACGAGCAAACCAATAACCATTCAGACAGATGCGAGCAAACGAGGAGTAGGGGCAACGCTTCTGCAACACGGAAGACCAGTTGCCTATGCGAGCAAGAGTCTGACCAAAACTGAAAGCAACTACTGCAACATTGAGCGTGAAATGCTGGGTATCGTGTTCGGTCTAGAGCGATTCCATCACTACGCATACGGACATCACGTGACGATCGAAACAGATCACAAACCTCTGGAATCAATCACCAGAAAACATCTGATGAATGCACCTCCGAGACTGATGAGAATGCTGCTTCGTATACAGAAATACGACATCACCGTGAAGTATGTGCCAGGAAAGGACATACCCATTGCAGATGGACTGTAACGTCTACGTATTCAAGGTGATGACATTCCCGACATCAACGTGACAATTCACGAAATCGCTGGTGTTTCCGAGTCGAGGCTCGAGAAAATCAGAGACATGACAAAATGCAACGAAACACTCCAAGTGTTAACCAGAACTGTGACAAATGGATGGCCACAGTACAGGAATCAATGCCCAGAAGACATAGTGCCGTTCCGGAACTTCAGAGACGAGATCGTTGTGCTCAATGGTGTTCTTCTGAAAGGAAACCGTGTCATCATACCAAAGTACAGGCAAGAGGAGGTATTGATGAAGATACACACTGGACATCAAGGCATCGAAAAATGTCGACTGCGAGCACGCGATACAGTGTATTGGTGTGGAACCAATGCAGACATTGACAACATGGTCAAGAAATGTAATACATGTCAACATGACCAGACTGCACAACAGAAGGAAGAGCTGATTCCAATTGATGCAACACATCCTTTGGAAATCGTTGGTTCAGACATGTTCCACTGGAGAGGTGATGAATATCTGCTTGTTGTAGATTACTACAGTTCATACACCATCATCCGAAAGCTGAGCTCTACAACATATGGTGCTATCGTGAACAAGCTGAAGTTGATCTTCTCAGAATTTGGCATCCCAGAAATCTTCATCAGTGATAATGCGAGACAGTATGATTCAGCTGAACTCCGCAAATTCGAAGCTGAATACGACTTCAAGCACGAGGCGAGTAGCCCCAGATATCCTCAGTGCAATGGGAAGGCTGAGCGGTACGTAGGTGTAGTCAAGAAGACACTACAGAAAGCCTATGAAGCGAGAGAAGACCCCGCCATCGCTTTGCTCTGTCTCCGTACGACTCCCATCGAGACAGGACTGCCGTCACCTGCAGAACTGTTATTTGGCCGAAAGATTCAGTCAAACTTACCCACCATCACCACCACAGGGAAAGAGAAAACAAGTTTCCGCAGAAGAGAACAATGGCGACGACAATGTGACGATCATACACGTGACTTGAAAGACATACGTCCCGGTCAAAGTGTAAGAGTGCAGGATTATGTGACGAAGAAGTGGGAACCAGCTGTTGTGAAACAGAAGGGCAACCAACCGCGATCATACATAATTACCAGCAGAGATGGAGCTGAGTATCGCAGGAATCGAAGACACACCAGAACGACTGGAGAAACGTTCACATTTCAAGATACATGCCACAGTGATGAGAATATGGATGGAGAACACACAGTTCATCGAAGTGAACCGGCTACTTGCGACAACCCTAGCAACGAAACTGAGCCAATCCACATCGAAGAACCACCAATGTCAATGACGCTCCATACAGGACGAAGGCTGGCAGATGTGTGCGCCCACCAAAACGGCTTGATTTGTAAAGCTTCAGTGCTGTGAACTGTGAAATGTACTTTGGACTAATTCAGTGATTTTATTGACATTACGTTACAACATGTGACATTACATAGTATAATTTCTAAATACCACATGTATAATTTTATGTTAACAATGATTGACATTTCAAGAAGAAAAGTACTGGACCAAAGACATTGGCATTAATTAATACAGTGCTTATTATTTTAAGAAGGGAGATGTTATGATATGTAACAATGCTGCCACCCTACGGACTATAATAAAACAGGTGTCAATATCACCATAAGGACTCATGTTGATACATATTCAATTCACACTCTATATTGACATTTAAAGATAAACACGACAATAATCACCAGACTGTCTTCTCAGAGAAGTTACGTAGCCGAACGACAGTCGGTTAAGCAAGAGTATCTTTGCCCCAGCACAGTTACATAAACAACACACAAGGGCAGACGCAGAAACCCTATAAACTGTTAAATACTAAGTCTACTCTATATGAGTATTTTCATATGATGTCCTTTATACCCGTAATTGCCCTGGGGGTGAAATCCTCTGACGTTTTATTATCATTAATTTATCTTCAAATGTTAGTATATTATGATTTTGCCTGTGTGACATTTTACCAAGCATGCCAGCACATAGCCATAGGGCATGGCCATGGCATGGGTGGCATTGGCCGATGTGGATAATGCATTTGTTAGATTAACAGATTCAAGTGGTACCACTGCATTTGTTACTTAGAAAATCACGAATCTTTTGGACTTAATAATGTAAGTCACACGATGCAGACATGTTTTTACTTCTGTGTGTATTTTACCTCTCGACATTTGTAACTTACGTTATTGCAGCCAAACTAAATATCTTATATTATCGCTCAGTCGCTTGCCAATCGGATCAATTTCATAACAAGAACATAATAACTGTAAAATTAGATATACATAAACCAATCACCTGGTTAATATAGTCTCAACTGTGCGTATAACACGATTACTTAATGCAGATTATACTCTATATCATAACAAGTCTACGGATGTAAATATCTGTATTCGCGTTCGAATAATAAAAGTCAAGTGCTATACCTTCTAGTGATTATCAGAGACAGAGTCATTTACGTCAATTGTCAGAGTTATCACATTCGGTCAGTTTCCACGCTCCGGTGTGTGGCGCCACCGTTTGTACCACGCTTTCGCAAATATAGTCGTCTGTATCTGAATCAACTCACAGTTTCAGCATTTCAGAACCAGACTCAAATTTTCAATCTTACCTAACAGGAACACCAAAGGTAATTGCAACATCAACATTTAAAAAGGACACATACTCAAACACACGGTACTTTTTCATTAATAAATTTCATCCTGGTATTGTCATATAGTCACATATTTAAGTAATTAAAGGATGTAGACAGGTAGAAACATTACTGAGGAATTACTGGAGAGGCCACCCAGACGTATACAATTAAAAAAGATTAAAATTAATCATCCATGACAAACCAGAAAAAAAGCATTACTAAAAATACATCAATAGAAAATAAACCATGAGACGGTCTCAATGCTCAATTTTGGGCAACTTTTGAGCGGTGACGTGGTCCCAGATTAGTCCTTGATTCCTTTAAATGCATATCGCGCATGCGTGCGCATGCGCTGTGACCGCTTTTATCTGCTCTGGCGCGCTCTGACATAGTGTCAACGGCATACGTCACGCACGGGCCGAGATTCGTCTAAACGCACATTGCGCATGCGCGTGTAAACGTCAGCGCCCATTATGATCCAAGTTTATGTTGTCTGTTGATGACAGCCGAGCCAGCAGCCGGTGCCTTTGTAGCTATCGATGAGTTGTTCATCGAGAAGCGTGTCATTTCGGTACGTGGGGATGGAGGACGAATATACGCAGTACATGCCATGCGTGAAGGAGTATTTGATTCACGGATCGTATCCCGTGGAATTACAGACGACTGAGAGACGCAGTCGGTAAGACGACGAGGGAACAAAAGTATGATGTAGACGGTAAGGGATCATGATTGCATAACTACAAGGTGGCAGCATGTGAACATGTTTATGTACTCATGTACAGCGCCTCCGAATGGATACGTCTAGATTTATGGCACTTTATAAATGTTCTTCTTCTTATTATTATTTATAGCAAGAAACAACTATGAGGTAGCAATTTTGTCATATTTTGAGCGAGGTGGCCTAGAAAACCAGCAAGGTGGCCCATCTCGCTCATGAATGAATCACATATCAGGGGAAACACTGCATTAAGTAGATGTTATTATTATAATACTATTTTTGTGATACCAAGCTTGTTAATAGGTAAATAATGGGGCAAATCCAAACTGAAAAACGTACATATCCCCTGGGTAGGTCAATGTCAAAGACCACTTTATAAGGACATGATGTCATTATTCAGTTTCTTGGAATATGGGTATTTAGTATTGCCATATAAATTATTTAGTTAAAGTGATGATCCTGTATTTTTATGTGTATTTGTGATTATGGTTTATAGTAATGGCCACTCAGAAATTTATTACAAATTTACGCTCACTGATCATTTTTCCAAACTGGCGATCGATTATGAAATTAAATAGTAGGCCAAACAATAATTAATATAGATCTAGTATCAAGGTAATGACATTCTGTGTAATATTCCTTTAAAGTTAACCAAATTTAATGCAAGAGTCATGAAACCGTTTCCATAAAGGTTGTATGTAGTCACAGTTGTCACACCATTGTACAATGTAGTAACAGTTTTCACTCAACTGTGACCAGCCAGTTGAATAAACCTTCAGTGCCATAATGCAACACTGGTTAGTGGTTATTATGCAGGTCAGAGATTAGCAATCAAACTTATATCGTTTTGTGAGCAATATGAATAGACAGTGTGGATGGTTTTGTCCGAGTCGACCAGTAAAGCATTATTTCATTCAGCCATATAAATGACTGCCAGCCGTGTTGGGGTGACTGGGTCTATGTGCCTGTATTGTGCTTTAGTGCTACACCACCAGTAGTCAAGTGACTTGTTACTTGGCTGTTGGTTGACACTGTAACAGGGTCAGGCATGATTTAGTGTCAACCTTAATTTTGTCTAATTCTGACTTCACAAAATATTCCCCTCTGCAACTCGCCGATTGGTAGAATGTCCTCACTGTCATTGGCTGAAAAAACCCTCACTGTTTTGCTAAATATCACCCGTCACTGGTTTACAAACTGTTCTTTCATAGTCTTGATATAAATTCATTTACTTTGAAGCCTAATTTGTGAAATTTGTGAAAAAACGTTTTGAACCATCAGCTGTGAGTCTTGTTCGCATACTGCATGTTACCAAGAGTCATATGTAAGGGTAATGTAGCTAATAGGTCAAAACATTGTATGTTTCACAAATTATGCTCCAAAGTAAGTGAATTTCTTACAAAGTAACCAAGAACAATATATTCCATATTGTCCTCCAATTGATTGACAAAATTCCCCCTCACTTGTTGGCAGATGTCCCAATCACAGTGATTTACAAAACACCATTTCAATGATTGTCAAAATGTCCCCGTCAATGATTGAAAAATTATCCCCTTTTCCACTGTTGGACACGTTGTCCATGTCACTCTGTCAAAATGGCAATCTTCCTACTGTTGGACTCAGTGTCTCTGTCACTGTGGTTGACAAAGTAACCCAGTATCACCGGTCAAAATGTCCCCCTCTCAAGTGTGACTAAATATTGTACCCCCCTTGAGTGACATACAAAACCATCCAATTGCAGAGTGTCCATTAGCAGAATGCAATTTAGTTGATTGTTCATCTGCAGAACATCTGGAGATGGGAACTCAGAGTATTGGTCCGACAGTTGATCGATCACATGACCAATTTCATGCTGGACACCAGCTGTTACGGGAATGTTACAGTCTATTAATCGCTTGCCTGAAGGTTTATTTTGTAGTAAGTTAATACTTAATAATATAATTATGATGTGATTGCATCTGTTTGTTTTGGACCACACAGTGTAGGTGTCAGTAAACTGGACCAGACATTTGGGAAAGGGTCAAACGGAAGCTGATGTTTTGTGTTCATAATTGCAGTGGTCAAGTCTTGGTCTGGTTAGTGGACAAATGACTGGCTGAAAACAGAACATGGATTGTTTAATTACACTTAATGAACAGTTAGTTTGACATTATTGTCAATGGAAAATAGTGTTCATGGCACCAATCTTGATTTGAATGAACAGCAAGAATTACCAAGTGCTTTCTGTGAAGCAATTTAGTACTTGTTGATTTTCACTGTCCATTTATAATTAAACGATTTACCCTGGTATATTAGTGTTATTACTGTGCTAATTTGAGTGTTGTGAATGCATTTTTCTGACTTGCCTATGTCAACTGCATAGTACTCACTTCTTCTGAGACATTTGCTTGCTTCATTGTAATATTAGCCTCAGATCATGTTCGGTTTAATTAAATTAGAGCCATTTTATTACATGTTTTCAAAGGAAGCTTCCCCACCTGAGACTGTTTAGTGCCACTACCCACAGTTGCGGTAATTGATGGCCTTGGTGTGTTTTCCTTGGATGGGTGTAAGTTGTACTTAGGTCTATATGTACATGTAAAAGTGCCATGTAACTGACGTATCACAAACAACTCCTGTCTGACCTGGCTGTCTTTGTGAGTCAGAGTAAACTACATCTCCACAATGTCGCAATCTGTGTAGCTCTCTTAGAAATAAAGTTTGTATCATAAATATTATCCTGTCGGACTATGTAGTGAAAGCCTGAACAAACAAGCCCATCCCAGGCAGACATAGTAGTTCACTGGTGGGGCAAGGGTTAACGGATTAAACAATACCTGTGCGAGTTGCATTCTCAGAGGTAGGCCAATCATTTATATTCACACAGGTGAATGTATTGAGTGTGTCGTGAGGGCTGAGGAATGCATTGTGTAGGCCGCCCACAGAACAAAGCCACGCCACAGATTCGCTGTCCACTCACAAACAACTGCCCCTTGGTCACTCTGGCAAATCTTGTTTCTCCAACCAGGTGGGTCAGTCTGTGTCTTGTCTAAATCACCTTGTTGCCGGTTTAAAGTGTCACAGCACAGACCAGTTGTGTATGTAGGGATTATGACATTGGCCTCATCTGTAGACCAAGGTAGAACAGTTGGTACATGTCTGTAGACCAGTGTAGAATGGTTGGTACATGTCTGTAGACCAAGATAGAACAGTTGGTTCATGTATGTAGACCAAGGTAGAACAGTTGGTTCGTGTCTGTAGACCAAAGTAGAACAGTTGGTTCGTGTCTGTAGACCAAAGTAGAACAGTTGGTTCATGTCTGTAGACCAAGGTAGAACAGTTGGTTCGTGTCTGTAGACCAAAGTAGAACAGTTGGTTCATGTCAGTAGACCAAGGTAGAACAGTTGGTTCATGTCTGTAGACCAAGGTACAACGGTTGGTTCATGTCTGTACACCAAAGTAGAACAGTTGGTTCATGTCTGTAGACTAATGTAGAATGGTTGGTTCATGTCGGTAGACCAAAGTAGAACAGTTGGTACATGTCTGTAGACCAAAGTAAAACAGTTGGTTCATGTCTGTAGACTAAGGTAGAACAGTTGGTACATGTCTACAGACCAAAGTAAAACAGTTGGTTCATGTCTGTTGACCAAGGAAGAAAAGTTGGTTCACGTCTGTAGACCAAAGTAAAACAGTTGGTTCATGTCTGTTGACCAAGGTAGAACAGTTGGTTCATGTCTGTAGACCAAGGTAGAACAGTTGGTTCATGTCTGTAGACCAAAGTAAAACAGTTGGTTCATGTCTGTAGACCAAGGTAGAACAGTTGGTTCATATCTGTTGACCAAGGTAGAACAGTTGGTTCATGTCTGTTGACCAAGGTAGAACAGTTGGTTCATGTATGTAGACCAAGGTAAAACAGTTGGTTCATGTCTGTAGATCAAGGTAAAACAGTTGGTTCATGTCTGTTGACCAAGGTAGAACAGTTGGTTCATGTCTGTTGACCAAGGTAGAACAGTTGGTTCATGTCTGTAGACCAAGGTAGAACAGTTGGTTCATGTCTGTAGACCAAGGTAAAACAGTTGGTTCATGTCTGTAGACCAAGGAAGAACAGTTGGTTCATGTCTGTAGACCAAGGTAGAACAGTTGGTTCATGTCAGGGTTTCTGCTCATCTGACCTATGTGAAAGAAGGATTAGAATCCAGTTTAATTCCCAACATTGAGAACCAGCCGTCTGAGACTGAAAATCAAA
The DNA here is from genome assembly GCA_964017155.1 of Oasisia sp. SBJ-2009. Classification (NCBI taxonomy): domain Eukaryota; kingdom Metazoa; phylum Annelida; class Polychaeta; order Sabellida; family Siboglinidae; genus Oasisia; species Oasisia sp. SBJ-2009. The sequence continues at coordinate 6,996,153 of OZ024865.1, read as the reverse complement.
ATGATGAGGTCCATGCTTCTACATCAGATATAAATTCTTCTGTCAAGGCTGTTCACTGACACTGGGATGACTCTGAACTGGAATCATCTAGTAGTGAAGGTACTTAACCCGAAGGAGCTGCAACTGCTAGATGCTCAACCGAGCATGAAACATTTGTTCAGGACAGTGATCATCATTCAAATGACTCTGACATTGAAACTGAAACATCCGATTTATAGTTGAAACGTAGTAGATATACTACTAACCACATTTCACACTAACTTTACCACAATCAAATAAGCAACACTAATTGAACGAACGTACGCAATAAGTAAATAGATAAATAGATAAACAGGTAAGTAGGTATACAGGTAAATACATAAATACATAAATACATAAATACATAAATACATAAATACATAAATACATAAATACATAAATACATAAATACATAAATACATAAATACATAAATACATAAATACATAAATACATAAATACATAAATACATAAATACATAAATACATAAATACATAAATACATAAATACATAAATACATAAATACATAAATACATAAATACATAAATGCATAAATGCATAAATGCATAAATGCATAAATGCATAAATGCATAAATGCATAAATGCATAAATGCATAAATACACAAATACACAAATACACAAATACACAAATACACAAATACACAAATACACAAATACACAAATACACAAATACACAAATACACAAATACACAAATACACAAATACACAAATACACAAATACACAAATACACAAATACACAAATACACAAATACACAAATACACAAATACACAAATACACAAATACACAAATACACAAATACACAAATACACAAATACACAAATACACAAATACACAAATACACAAATACACAAATACACAAATACACAAATACACAAATACACAAATACACAAATACACAAATACACAAATACACAAATACACAAATACACAAATACACAAATACACAAATACACAAATACACAAATACACAAATACACAAATACACAAATACACAAATACACAAATACACAAATACACAAATACACAAATACACAAATACACAAATACACAAATACACAAATACACAAATACACAAATACACAAATACACAAATACACAAATACACAAATACACAAATACACAAATACACAAATACACAAATACACAAATACACAAATACACAAATACACAAATACACAAATACACAAATACACAAATACACAAATACACAAATACACAAATACACAAATACACAAATACACAAATACACAAATACACAAATACACAAATACACAAATACACAAATACACAAATACACAAATACACAAATACACAAATACACAAATACACAAATACACAAATACACAAATACACAAATACACAAATACACAAATACACAAATACACAAATACACAAATACACAAATACACAAATACACAAATACACAAATACACAAATACACAAATACACAAATACACAAATACACAAATACACAAATACACAAATACACAAATACACAAATACACAAATACACAAATACACAAATACACAAATACACAAATACACAAATACACAAATACACAAATACACAAATACACAAATACACAAATACACAAATACACAAATACACAAATACACAAATACACAAATACACAAATACACAAATACACAAATACACAAATACACAAATACACAAATACACAAATACACAAATACACAAATACACAAATACACAAATACACAAATACACAAATACACAAATACACAAATACACAAATACACAAATACACAAATACACAAATACACAAATACACAAATACACAAATACACAAATACATAAATACATAAATACATAAATACATAAATACATAAATACATAAATACATAAATACATAAATACATAAATACATAAATACATAAATACATAAATACATAAATACATAAATACATAAATACATAAATACATAAATACATAAATACATAAATACATAAATACATAAATACATAAATACATAAATACATAAATACATAAATACATAAATACATAAATACATAAATACATAAATACATAAATACATAAATACATAAATACATAAATACATAAATACATAAATACATAAATACATAAATACATAAATACATAAATACATAAATACATAAATACATAAATACATAAATACATAAATACATAAATACATAAATACATAAATACATAAATACATAAATACATAAATACATAAATACATAAATACATAAATACATAAATACATAAATACATAAATACATAAATACATAAATACATAAATACATAAATACATAAATACATAAATACATAAATACATAAATACATAAATACATAAATACATAAATACATAAATACATAAATACATAAATACATAAATACACAAATACATAAATACATAAATACATAAATACATAAATACACAAATACATAAATACATAAATACATAAATACATAAATACATAAATACATAAATACATAAATACATAAATACATAAATACATAAATACATAAATACATAAATACATAAATACATAAATACATAAATACATAAATACATAAATACATAAATACATAAATACATAAATACATAAATACATAAATACATAAATACATCAATACATCAATACATCAATACATAAATACATAAATACATAAATACATAAATACATAAATACATAAATACATAAATACATAAATACATAAATACATAAATACATAAATACATAAATACATAAATACATAAATACATAAATACATAAATACATAAATACATAAATACAGAAATACATAAATACATAAATACATAAATACATAAATACATAAATACATAAATACATAAATACATAAATACATAAATACATAAATACATAAATACATAAATACATAAATACATAAATACATAAATACATAAATACATAAATACATAAATACATAAATACATAAATACATAAATACATAAATACATAAATACATAAATACATAAATACATAAATAGTCTGTTTGTCAGACAGGCAGGAAGGCAGGTAGGTAGGTAGGTAGGCAGGCAGGCAGGCAGGCAGGCAGGCAGGCAGGCAGGCAGGCAGGCAGGCAGGCAGGCAGGCAGGCAGGCAGGCAGGCAGGCAGGCAGGCAGGCAGGCAGGCAGGCAGGCAGGCAGGCAGGCAGGCAGGCAGGCAGGCAGGCAGGCAGGCAGGCAGGCAGGCAGGCAGGCAGGCAGGCAGGCAGGCAGGCAGGCAGGCAGGCAGGCAGGCAGGCAGGCAGGCAGGCAGGCAGGCAGGCAGGCAGGCAGGCAGGCAGGCAGGCAGGCAGGCAGGCAGGCAGGCAGGCAGGCAGGCAGGCAGACAGACAGACAGACAGACAGACAGACAGACAGAAAGACGTAAATACATACATACATGCGTATATACATACATATATGCATGCATACATACATACATGCATGCATACATACATACATACATACAGACAGACATACATACAGACAGACAGACAGACAGACGAAAGTCAGACAGCCAGGCGGATAGCTAAATAGATAAATATATAAATAAATAATACACGAACTCTTACGATTCATACATACAATACACAGACAGGAAGCTTTCTACTGTTACATTTTATTAAGTTGTTATAACTGTTTATTGATTGAATGATCTGTCACGGTATGGGCTTTGTTTGCCTTTTGTGTTAGATCTGTACACACATCAGTTGTTGGAAGGTTCGGCGTGTCCTCCGTGTATGATTCGAGCACTTCATATGCAATGTCTCGGTCGAACCAGGATGTCTAAATGCTGACGCATCAGTTACAATACTCACGTGATTGGTATGGCTACGATGGTCACTCATTCTATGTGCACGGGAAGGAAACCATCCCAACGGAACCATTCAAATATAGAACTACTCAAGATGTCTGCCTACGTTTACAATACTTGACATACCCATTCCATTAAACCAGGGAGCGCTTCCAGACTGTGCGATCTTTTGAAGGAAAACGATAATTATTGCATTATCTTTCCCCGTTTTAGCAATCGTTTTTTTACTCGTCGGAATAAAGAGTTATTATTGATATATCCCGAATCAGCGCTGGTGCTAGTAGGTCATTTGACGGACACTAGTAGATCATTTGACGGACACTAGTAGATCATTTGACGGACACTAGTAGATCATTTGACGGACACTAGTAGATCATTTGACGGACACTAGTAGATAGTTTGACGGACACTAGTAGATAGGTTGACGGACACTAGTAGATAGGTTGACGGACACTAGTAGATAGGTTGACGGACACTAGTAGATAGGTTGACGGACACTACTAGATAGGTTGACGGCCACTACTAGATAGGTTGACGGACACTAGTAGATAGGTTGACGGACACTAGTAGATAGGTTGACGGACACTAGTAGATAGGTTGACGGACGCTAGTAGATATGTTGACTGACACTAGTAGATAGGTTGATTTGCGAAAAGAGGCAAACTGCTTGTTCGCATAATGCTTATTGTACTTCGGTTATCTGATCAGGGAATATAGAGCGACAATCACATGTCCACTACATGCCTAAATTGCATCATATCAACGGAGACGGCGCCGACGATTCTCAATTCAAGTGGCATATGACTAACACGGAACGATTATGTCTGGCTTTACTAAGCGCCCTTGACATCGTTAGGTATCCAACAATGCGGTGTGTTTGTATATAATATTCTGTACCGTGATCATCACCGACTGTTAACATCCAGCAAGCGTTTCTCACTCAGGTCAGTTTAATATAATATTACCCTGCGTGATAATTGCAGATTTACGTCACATATTGCAAGATGGCGCCGACTATGGTAGGTGCTTTGTCTCAATAGAGGTTTGTTAATTTTAGTTTACTGATGTTCTAACATTCAAATCCTGGAATGCCAAGTCCAAGTTGGTCGCAGTCGTAGAAAAAGTCTTTCGTATTGTGACGTGAAAACTTGCAGGGTTACTAACTTGTCCTCTTACGTGATTTGTAGCACAGCCTCATAGCGACAGCGCGCAGGTTATGTTTAGTGGTGCAAAAATAGAGTATCCACTTAAAGCAAATCAGTACAAAGTTTCATTAGGATATCGTCCAGTACTGGTAACCACGTCTTCGTGTTTTGGTGAGTAAACTGAATGTTCTATGCCGTAAATTTAGTTTACTGTAGCTTTCGGTTTTTATTTATATCAACATGCCCTATATTGTGTAACAATTTCGCGATATTCAGCCTTTACATATAACAAACACTTATTGACGTTTGTGTTGTAGGTCAAATACATGTATTTACATGTTTGATAAGTTCTGCTTTTACATAAACACTAAGAAAGATGTCGCAGTTTTGTTGTTTTCTTGGTCGGATTATGGTAGAAAGTGATCTTAACGCAGGGCTTCGTCACGCCGTGAACTGCACGAAGACTTGTGGGCCTTAACGTACCCCTGAATGTGTGGTAGCCATTTGTAGACGACTTCACTGAACGATGCGGTCGTTCGTACGTATGCTACTTATTTGTGACGAGGTCGACACTGTTGCATGTATTACTACTGAATGCTACGTTGACGAGTGAATGTCGATGCGGGTGAGTGTACGTGTGTGCGTGTGTGATTACGTATGCGTTAAAATTCATGGGTGTGCGGGTCTGAACGTGTGTTTGTGTCTGTCATATGTACTATATCTTACTATATTTCACTATATCTTACTTACTTAGACTTTGTTTCTCCTGTTCCTCTCGGGACATTTGGCGACGCAATTTCTTTGGCCTAATTCTAGGTAATTTCATTTTCTGCCAAATCTTTATTAAATGTCTTGCGCCAAGTCTAAGTTGGCCTTCCTCTCTTTCTGTTAACACTTCCAGGCACCGATCACGATATGTGCTATCTGATCTCTTGTCAAAAGAAGTTTACTTCCAGCTAGTCTCCGTTGTCGAGACTTAGCGATGTCATTCACTATATCACATCACATAAAATGTATCACAATACATAACACAAAACACATCACATGAAACTTATCACACCACACAACTAAACATATTACATGAAACAAAACATACAATTTCATTCATTTGAAGAGTCAATCTATTGTTAATTATCATTTCCAACAAACACAAACACAATGATAATTTAATGAACAACTTCTACACGAAAACAAGACACGTTATTTACATCAAATGAAACAAGACACTATTTAGCCGGAAGATATTCGCATCTTATTATACTAAATGTTACACCTTTGTTCTCTATTTCTCTCTTCAGGAATGTTCTCTCCTGATCGGCATTACAGTCTGCATCATTTTGCGCTCAATCGTACACGAAGATGCCGCTGCAATGGACCTTCGTCCTATAAGAGTTTTCATGTGCCGCAAGAAATGTAAAGTGAACTATATAGAATGCGTCCGCGTGTCCCTGAAAGACGATAACTGCCCTTCGTATAAGAGATACCGTCAATCATTGTGTAGAGCCGTCCTGAATTTCTGCGCGAAAAGATGCGGTAAACCTCTGCCACTGCCTGATAAATTGCCAAAACGATGACAACTTCAACGTTCGCTTCTCCGATCACACAACATTTACAACAAACAAATACACAATGACGTATGATGCCTGATGGGTTATCGCTGCGGTGGCTGAAACAAATGCGATAGAAATATTCACGTTAAGCAAAGTTAGTGTATTTTTAATGACACCCTACATGAAAATCAATTGTTTGAATCGTTGTGCATTTCACCATATCTTGGCATGTACCAGGCAGACGTCCATATTAGAAAATCGATCCAAAGGACTTTCAAAAATGTACACAAATATGAGTATTTCTCATAAAGTAAGCCACGTGACAACCAACCACAGTAGCTTTGTGACGACCTGTCTCTCCGCCAACATTTGGCACAAAACATTTTTGAAATGATACTTGTTGTGCGAGCGACTTTGACGTTATACATCTGAAAGGTCACAACACGTTCCTATTTTGCCAAGCACAACTAAATGTTACGCGACGCTGTATCATAATTCATAAACAGTAACATATACAGTTTGTACTATCTGTATACGTTACATATAGATGCATATAGATTATGAAAACGAAGAGCTGATCACAGAGGAACACATAATCCTACGATCAGAACCATCCTAAGGTAAGGACAGTTTCCTTATTCAACATGTGTTAGAACCAACAAGGGGTGAGAACGTGTTGGACATAGTGTTGAGCTCACAGAAGGAATTTATTGATAATGTCAGGATATGTGAGCCACTGGGATGTAGTGATCACAACCAGATATATTTTATCATCAAAGTAAAAGGAGAACAGAATCGAAAAATACGGTACAGGAAAAATTTTCACAAAGGAAGATATAAGGACATGAGGAAATATTTAGCAAAGATAGACTGGAATAACACACTGGAGAATAAGACAGCAAAAGAATGTTGGAATATCTTAAAGAGTGAAATTGACTGCATTGTCGAAAAATTTGTCCCCTTGAAAAAACAAGGGAAACGGTCAAAAAAGAAACACTTATCAAAAGAAGCCATTAGAAAAATCAAATACAAGCAAATGATGTGGAAGACATATAGACATAATGGAAGTGAAGAAGACTATGCCATTTATAAAGAAGCACTTAACCAAGCTACAGCTGAAATTAGAAATTCAAAGAGAAGCTATGAACAAAATTTAGCTTTTAATATAAAACATGACAGCAAGAGTTTTTATGCGTATGTTCGAAGTAAACAGAAAGTTCAGGATAAGGTCGGACCTCTAGAAGATAGTGATGGAAAAATAATAACAGAGGGATTCTTAATGGCAGAAAACCTAAATGAATACTTTAGTTCGGTATTTACCAGGGAAGATATTAGTGCATTACCAGTACCAGAGACTAAATTCGAAGGGAGAGAGTCAGACTATTTAGGACAACTAATTGTAACACCAAAAATGGTAGCTAAGAAAATAAGGGACATGAAGGATAATAAGTCACCTGGAGTGGATGGGATTCCTCCCAAATTACTACTGGAAATTGTAGAACAAATTAGCACACCACTTGCAACAGTGTTCAATTTGGCATTAGAGGAAGGAGTAATTCCGTTAGAATGGAAAGAAGCAAACATCATACCATTATTTAAAAAAGGATCAAGAAGCAAGTCAGAGAACTATAGACCAGTGAGTTTAACATCGGTGATTTGTAAACTATTAGAGAGACTAATTAAAGAGCACTTGGTTGATTTTCTTGTTAAAAATAACTTGATTAACCCATCTCAACATGGGTTTCTAAAAGCGAGGTCATGCTTAACAAATATCTTATGTTTTTTGGAAGATGTCACAAAGTGGGTAGATGAGGGATCACCAGTAGATATAATATACTTAGATTTTAAAAAAGCTTTTGACAAAGTGCCACATCAAAGATTACTACTTAAACTGAAGGCCCATGGCATAGGCAATGTTATGATTAACTGGATAGAAAAATGGCTTATTGATAGAAGACAAAGAGTAGTAGTTGATGGGGAGGTTTCAAACTGGAAATCGGTTTTGAGTGGAGTACCGCAGGGATCAGTATTGGGACCTATTTTGTTCTTAATATATATCAATGATTTGGATGATGATATAACAAGCAAGGTGTTGAAGTATGCGGATGATACAAAAGTGTTCAGAAAAATAAAAAGTGATACAGATAGACAGCAATTACAAGATGATCTAAATAAGTTGACCGAATGGTCTGAGAAGTGGCAAATGCTGTTTAATTATGGGAAGTGTAAGTGCCTCCACACAGGACATGGGAATGAAGATGCACAATATACAATGGGTGATACTGTACTAAATACTACCGTAAAGGAAAAGGACTTAGGGTTAACTATTAGTGCTGATATGAAGGTATCGGAACAGTGTGCAATTGCAGCAGCGAAGGGAAACCAAATTCTTGGATTAATTAGGCGAAATATAGTGTACAAGGAAAAAGAACTAATAATACCACTGTACACAACAATAGTTAGGCCTCACTTAGAATATTGCATACAGGCATGGAGGCCATATCGCAAGAAGGATATTGATATACTAGAAAGAGTACAAAGAAGAGCAACCAAAATGATACAAAAACTCAGGAATATTAGTTATGAAATGCGTCTAAAAGAATGTGGATTAACAACACTAGAAACCAGGAGACTGCGAGGAGATCAGATAGAAGTTTTTAAAATATTGAATGGGTATGAAAATATTGACAGAAATATTTTTTTCTCAGTCAAGGAAGAGAGAAGGACTAGAGGACATGGAGTTACATTAGCAAAGAAGCAATGTAGATTAGATATTAGAAAATTTTCATTTTCACAAAGAACAGTAAATGAATGGAACAGATTATCGTCTGATTGTGTAAGTGCTAGTAGTGTTAATATGTTCAAAAATAAAATTGACATGTACCTAAGAAGGGCGGGGTACATTTAGATAGATAGGTTGGACTCTCGATAAGCCAAAGGGCTTCCTTGTCCACCTGCCATCTTGAGTTGATTCTCTAGGTGGCAATCTTGTTAAATCTTGTTAAATACTTGACGTAAAAAGGACAACAGGTCGTCAATACAATATTCAGTAGCCGAACTTAAATTTACGAAAGGGATTCATGTTTACTACAAGGTCACTGCGGTGGCAAAAACGGGTGTTCCAACAATTTAGGAGAAACTACATATTCGAACCACACGGGGCTAAATCTGCCTGTTATGACGCCATTTTATCACACACGCACGCACGCACGCACAAACTACGAGTGGATTCGACGTTGCAGCAAACGTCCTGCAGTACTGTTGCATTCTGGGTGATTTATTCAATGTCTCCAAATTATGTTACCTCAGTGTTTGTTTGCGTGAACTGTGACAGTAAATATCACTTATAGTTAGTGTTAGTGACAGTAAATATCAAGTACACTGATACATAAATAGCGTTTCGAGAAAAATATACAAATCTAACAACCATAACCATGCCATAGGCCATAGCCTAGGCATGTGGGGTGGCAAGTTCATATATGAAGTTGGGCCAAGGGCAATGTCGATAATGCATTTGTGAGATCACGGACGTATATACACTGGACTGCTGTCTCCGGGTTCAAGGCCGCTAGAGTAGCGCAGCAAGGTCAACTTCGCACATGACAAGAGGTATAAGTTACTTCCGGTTGTCTGCTGGTTGCCGGCAATTTCGCAGTTGACCGCAGGAAAACATCGTATAAATAAGACATTTGGATAAAATCTTCCATGACATGTATGTTTAGTAGAATCGTAGCAAATACATTGTTTGGAAAGTATTTTTGAGTGAATTATTGACAACTTTAAACGGCTAAAATGCGTTGCCGCGAAAACGTAACTGACCCAGTCCCAACTTCGAAGATGAAGTACTACGACTAGTCTGTGTTGCAATTTATCAGTAAATGAAACCGTGGCTGTTTTGGTGGTTGGGGCAAACCCAGACTAGGGGAGGAAACAATGCATCAGTTTTAATCAAAATTAATGACTTGGGATTTAGTTACTGCCACGAAATGGACTTTAGGACAAGGGCCAACATTACACAGATGGTCCCGAGACAAGCCTTCCCCTCCACACCCGATGATCGTTACGGGAAATATAGTAGGCAGCTCTGCTGTACGCACTTCAAAAAAAAAAAAAACATAACTGTTAATTTTATTACGATACCTTTATTAGATCCAAAGTTATTGCAATTTAAAGACTGAAAAATGTGCAAAATTTGTGTATCTCTTATAATGGTAAAATGAGCAAATTTTAGTGTTTTCTGTTGATACATATTTGAATAAGTGACTTTAATATGGCATAACTTTATTATTTATATAACTATTAAAATACTGTTTGCCGTATTTTGAAATACATTAAATGGAGTAATACTTTTTTCAATACTTATGTTTTTCACACTAGTTAATTAGCTACTCCTAGTTAAGTAATGCACCAAGTTAACAGGCTAAAACATTCTAATTACGTCCAGCCGAGTCCATAAATATAAAGATATTTATACATATTATACGGGATGCATAACCACATTGATTACGAGAATAAGTATATATTAACTAGTCATGTAATAATAAATGAGTTGATAGGTGATAATTAGTAGGCAACCTCAATCAAAAGACATAAACCTTTTTTGTAAAATGCCACAATTTCCATGAAGATGTTTATAATATTATATAAACATGAAATTTGTAAAACCACCAATAAAGTAATTAATAAATCAATATATAATTAGTAGCCGTGCTTCATAAAAGGCCATAATGTCCATAATTATTAAAACATTTTCACATTAATTACGGTAGTAAATAGACATTAGCCAGTAATTTCGTATTAACACTACTTTAATTAATAAGTTAATATTGGCTAATGTTAGCATGCTAACTCAACTAATGGTTATGTTTTATATGAAAGCCTGCAGTAAATAATGATGAAGTAAATATAATGTATGCAGTGTTTAGAACCACATGAAACATTATGATCAACCATCAATAAATACATGTCATTACAACATAAATAATAACTTTATTAATATATATTATCTAAATAACAAACAGATTAATCCATGACAATGAAGCCCAGTTGTCATACTTCACTTGTTCATGGGTGACCATGTGTTTACAGGTTGGACAAATGCTGCAGGCTCAGTAGAGATCAGTAATAAATTGTTACCGTTTCATGATATTCTGCATTTCAACATGAACTTGATGAAATAATGTTTATAAATGTTCACAGTGTTTCGTCACCGACTCCAACATCTCGTGTGCCAAATGCAAGACTGCGTTACCCTCCATAGGGATAAAGTGCACGATGAAGAAGCTGCTCACATTACTCCACCTCACAATACTGTCTTTTTGCAATATTCACAATATTCTGCAAGATCTACCCAATAATGTTCATAATCCAGTGTGTCCCGTGTCGTACAGAAACCATCTAATTCCAGTGTCTTGTAATCATGTTTGTATTATTCAACGTGTATTAAGTGTTACATTCAGTTAGATAAATTATGTAAAATTATTAGCCAAAATTATTTAGTGTATGCAGATGACGCCTATGATATATTGATGACTTTGTAAGCTATGTACCTTCACAGTTAACTGACAGATAGTGTTGTTCAGACAATACAATAATGCTGTGTTCTTGTCCATTAAAACTGCAGTGCACATGTCGTGTTCACAGGGACTGTATCTTTAGACGGCCTAGATATGCTGCTGTGTCATCTTCAGCTTGTAATTATGCACACACGTATTGTGTGTAACTTTCAGGTGCGAGATTTCTGAAATAAAAGAATTCAAAGTGAATGTAATAACTACAATAATTAATCAAACACATGACAGAATTATTGTATATCCATCCCAAGGATTTAAATAAATAAACTAGAACTAACAAGTACATAATTCTTAGTAATGTTTACATTTCTAGAAGTAATTGCATTATTATTTATTATAATTAGGAATAGTTGTAATGATATTTTATTCACAACAATGTCATAAAACAGGACCATAATAAATAAAGTGCACATGAACATTCATCAAAATCAAAATAACACAAATAAATAATAAATACAAGCGAATGGCAGTCAACATTGAAAACAGTTAGCAATGCCTAACTGGGCTTGGGCCTAGCCTAGGCATAGCCATGGGCAGGTATAAACTGACAGCACAGAATGACAGATCGGTTAAATAAAATTATTTTGAATATTTAAACATTACATATGATTCAAATCTATGAACTTACACGCATGGCAAGACTGGTTAAAACTTGCGTCACTTGCCCAAGAAAAAATCTGCCTTGCCTTTGGAAGTTCGGTATTGTTTACGCCATTAACTGATTTTAGTGATTAAGTTAATTTACGCCGGCACCCCGTCTGTACGACGAAAATAGAATTAAATAAACCATTTAGAACTACACTGGAGATAGCCACAACATTTACCAAACTAGGTACACTCATCGTTTAGGAAAATTCTCACTATTATTGAATAAAACAGTTTTATTTACCGCAAGAATCCTCTCGATGTTCGGCAACTCCATGCAGTGGCTAGCAGACCGGAAGTCAGGACTACCTCTTCTGAGCTCGTGACCTTTGCAGCTAACTCCGCCGCTCGCGAAGCGCCGCGAGCGGCAGAAGACAGCAGTCCAGTGTATATAAGTCCGTGGTGAGATCATCTTCTTCTTCTTCCGGTAATCCACTACCGTCAATTATGACGACTTCGTGGATAGTGTGCGCATGTTCAAGTGCTGCTTTAAAAAACTGTAATAATATTTTTTTTTTATTAGTAATAATATATATTAAAAAAGTGCATGTTAAAAACAGTAGTTCCGATGAGTTATGCCTTAAGGTATGTAGTAGAGCGCAGCCGCAGAGCTGTCACGCTCAAGACACTGTTTGAAAGCCTCTATGAAGGGAGCATTTATTGTTTGTACTGTGAGTTTGTTCCAGGGTTCTATAGTGCTTATGAAGAATGAGTGCTTGTATGCTTGTATTCGGGAGCGTTGAATCCTGAGTTGTTGGGGGTGCCCTCTACGCCCAGCGGCTAGATGTTCTGTGGCACAGTGGGTACGCGCTGGCTGTGTGTATCTGTTGAGAGGGATGTCTACTAAGTTGTGTTGGATCTTGTACATCATACTGAGTCTAGCTGTGTGTCTGCGGTGTTGTAAGGTCTGCCATTTCAATTGGTTTATCATTTCTGTTGGGCTACTGAGGCGCCGCCAGTCACTGTGTACGTATCTGGCTGCACGCCTCTGCACCATTTCTATTTTATTTATATTGTGTTTGGTAGTTGGATCCCAGACAGTGGAGGCATATTCTAGGGTGGGTCTGACATAGGTTTCATAGCAGTATGATTTGACTGGTCGTGGGCAGTTGCTGGTATTGCGTCTAAGAAATGCGAGGGTGCTGTTTGCTTTTTTTGTGATTGCATCTACATGATGGTTCCAGGAGAGTTTGCTATTGATGTTTACTCCTATGTGTTTAGCGGTGTTGTGTATGCGTTCTCCCTGATTGGTTGCCCTTTGTCTGGCTTTCTCTTGCTTCGATTTGGGGATATGGTCTATGGCTAGAGATAGTTTATGGTTGTGGATATAGTAGTCATAATTGATAGGTTTAACTTTATTCGTGATCCTTAGTGTTTCACATTTAGCTGGATGGAAGTGCATCAACCAGGTCTCTTCCCATTCGGTGAGCCTGTTGAGGTCCTCCTGCAGGCGCACTGCGTCTTCCTCGCCACTGACTCTGGCATACAACAAACTGTCATCTGCAAATAGTTTGATTTGTGATGTTACGCAGTCTGGCATATCATTGATGTATGCCAGAAACAGCAGCGGCCCCAACACAGTGCCCTGCGGGACTCATGATAGGACTGGGGTCTCTGTGGATGTTTTGCCATTTACAAGGACTGTTTGGGTACGGGTTTGGAGGAATGATGCTATCCAGTTTAGGGTGTTTCCACCGACTCCGTAATATTTTAATTAGTGTAGTAGTCTTCTGTGGGGTACTTTATCAAAAGCTTTACTGAAGTCTAGGAGGATGCAGTCCATTTGGCCTCCCTCATCAAGTGTCTGTGCGAGGTCATGAATTGCTCCTAATAGTTGTGTTTCTGTTGATCTGTGTTTTCTGAAACCATGTTGGGTGTCTGAAAGAATATTGTGGGTATCAAAATGCGTCATGATGTGGGAGCGGATTATATGTTCTAGGAGTTTGCACAAAACCGAGGTTAGGGAGATGGGTCGGTAGTTTTCTGCTTTACTTCTGTCACCTTTCTTGAATGCCGGCACTATGTTTGCTTTAAGCCAGTCAGGTGGGGTGTTTTGCTGTAGGGAGGCCTGGAATAGTAGCGTTACAGCAGGGGACAGCTCAGCTGCTGCTTCTTTCAGTAGTCTGGTGGGGATTTCGTCAGGTCCTGTTGCTTTATGTGGGTTTAGTCCTGCTAGGAGTTTGTAGACTCCGTTGACAGTGATAGTGATGTCTGGCATTGTTGGATATGGGCTGGGTCCTAATCTGGGTAGAGGGTTATCAGGTTCTGTTGTGAATACTGATGAGAATTGGTCATTCAAAATATCGGCTTGGGTTTTACTGTCACTGTATATCTGGCCATCTTTCTTCAAGGGGGATACTCCAACCATGTCCTTGCGTTTAGATTTGACATATGTCCAAAGTTTTTTCTTAGCACCGGATCCTGCATCGGTGATTAAGTTATTTACATATTGGTCGTGAGCTTGTCTGCAAGACCGCTGGAGTTCGCTTTTCAGGCTGCGGTACCTATCCCATTTCTGTGTTTGTTTTGCTTTCTTATATGCCCGTTGTTTTTGTTTTGCAAGTCGTTTGATGTTTGTGTTTACCCAGGGTTGGTTGTGTCTCGTTGAGGTCATCTTGCTTGGGACATTTTTGTTCACTATGGATTTTAGACCGGATTTGAGTGTCTGCCATATCTCTTCCACAGGAGAATCAGCTGAAAATGTGTGTAGGATTGATGTTGTTAGTCTGGTGGCTTCTGCCTTTATTTCTGTCATGTTTGATTTTGACCAGAGGAACACCTTTCTAGTGATAGGTTTAGCACGCGGGATGGTGGCTGTGACTTCAAGGAGGATTGCTGCATGGTCACTCACTCCGACTACGTCCTCTGTTCGATTTGCAAGTGATGGTCTATTTGTGAAAACTAGGTGTAAACAGATTTTCTCCCGGGTGTTTACTTGTACTATTTGTTCTAGGCCTAGGTCTGCCTTCATGTTCAGGAAAAGGTCGTTTAGTGGTTTTTGATATCTCACTTTGTAGGTGGTGGGCTTGGTGGAATCAGTTAGCCAGTCAATGTCAGGTAAGTTAAAGTCACCACATATCCAGAATGTAGCTGTGGGGTATGATTGCATAAGGTTAGCAATGGTCTCTCTTACATATGTGGCCATTGCTACATCTCTGTTAGGGGGACGGTAGACACCAACTATGATTTGTGGAGGTTGGTTGCGAGGCATGTTAATTTTGCATGCTGATATTTCACTTCCGATATGGTTAGCGTTTGCTACAGGTATGTCTTCTGCAACAATCTCGTCTTTAAATGCGATAAGGGTTCCGCCATGACCATCGCTGATGTTCTCATCTCTGTCTGTTCTAGATATTGTGTGATAGCCAGGTGGGAGAAATTCTGGGTTTGTCGTTGTACCCGTGAGCTGGGTTTCTGTTGCCACAATAATGTCTGGGGAGATAGATTCTGTGGTAAGTGCTAGGGTGTGGCGTTTTTTGAATATGGATTGGGTATTGACTACCAGTATTCTTAACGTGTTCTTTATAGGCGGTGTATCTTTGGGCAAGTTTTGTGCAGCTTTGGGTGATGAGGAGTGGAGAGGGCTGCCAGGTTCGTCGTCGAGTTGGTCAGGCTCGGATAAAGCGCTGTATCTATTAGCCAGTGGCACCTCTGGGTGGTAGAACAGTGTGGAATCCATGAAATTGGGTATCCCACACCTGTCGCATTGCCATGGGGTATCGGGCTTGATTCCCTGGAAAATGTATGATGACATGCCTAGACATGACTTGTGATACCAGGTATTGCAGTCGTCGCAAGCGACTGATGGTTTTGTTCTGCTCCATGTGACTGCTCGTTCACATATACCACATGGGAATTTTGGTTTCCTTTTTGGGGGTGGCTTCGGTATGTTTGGAGTGGTTTGGGCTCGCTGCCGGGGACCAGGGTTCTGCTCTATATCACCGCTGGTGAGGAGCGTATGCTTTCCGTTTATGATTAAGCAGGGTTGTGTAGCCTGCAAGGTAGTAGTATCTGCTTGCAGTCTAACTATGAGCCATAAGGTAACTATGACATATATAATTATAATTTTTTTTTTTTTTTTTAATCCTTAAAACACATTCAAGGGGAAGCACTGCATTTGTTACTTAGAAATGATGAACTCTTTGGGCTAAATAATGTAAGTCACACGATGCAGACATGTTTTTACTTCTGTGTGTATTTTACCTCTCGACATTTGTAACTTACGTTATTGCAGCCAAATTAAATATCTTATATTATCGCTCAGTCGTTTGCCAATCGGATTAATTTCATAACAGGAAAATAATAACTGTAAAATTAGATATACACAAAACAATCACCTGGTTAATATAGTCTTAACTGTGCATATGGCGTTATGCAGATTATACTCTATAATCATAACAAGTCTACGAACGTAAAAATCTCCATTCGCAGTCGAATAATAAAAGTCAAGTGCTGGCCTAAGACCACATTTGGCGATTTGCATTTTCCATAGGCGACCATTATAACGTTTCCTTCATTTCCTATTAATCTTGCTCTCTTATTGACAATTTCACAGCATGTTTACCCTCCACAGACAGAGGTTCAGTGGAAAATTCGTGAACTTTTAATACCTCAGGCTCCTACAAAGTTCATTCAAACCTTACACCCCTCCATTTCTGCTTGAGCCACCCACGGATTGCCCCTGATTACATCACCAAGCAAAATGACAAATGTATTAATACGCAGAAATGCACCGAATGACAGCTGTCGTAATTTGACAGCTCTGATGTCACGCTGCACAAAAACGATGGCAATGGCGAATGTGCACATTTTGGTGGTCTTACGCCTGCTACCTTCTAGGGGTCAGAGCACAGTTAGACTTCCTGGTGTAACCCTTACGAATGTAGTACCTTAATAATTGTGTCATTTGAGATTTTGAAAAAAGAAATTAATGTGAAATGAGTACCGTAGGACAGGCATACCAGTAGGTTAAGTGCTATGATATATCTGCAGTGCAATGACGCATGTTAGGCAGAGTGTAGTTGGCGTAGTGATTTTTAGCCATTTTTTCTTACATGACCCTGCGAATGCAGAAAAGCGTGCTCAATTTGGTCAATATTGAGGGTCAGAACACATGCATGCATTTTAATAGAGCCTGAGATATGCTTTTTTGACGAAATTTGATCAGCATATCAGTGACATGACTGCAGTGATTGTGTTAAAATTTAAATGCTCTGTGCCCTCTAGTGATTGTCAGAGTTATCACATTTTCGGTCGGTCAGTTTCCATGCTCCGGTGTGTGGCGCCACTGTTTGTTTTCGCAAAATATTAATAGAGTCGCCTACGTCTGAATCAACTCAGTTTCAGCATTTAGAACCAGACTCAAATTTCCGATCTTACCTATCAGGAACACCAAAGGTAATTGCAACATCAACATTTATAAAGGATACGTACTCAAACATACGGTATTCCGTGGGGTGGCAGCACTTTTAAGGCCTTCAATTCTACCTGTAGCCTCGGTTACCCAGGCTCCGTGAGGTGGCAGCACTTTTAAGCCCTCACATCAGCCTAGGGAAAATGGCAAGAATGGGAGTTGGTACCTCCTCTTATCTATATATAGTCTGATATATATAAGCAATGGGCGCTTGCAGTGTTGGGTGGCGCTAATTACCTTCCGGTTCCATTAGCTTTCTGCGGTTTCTCTTCATGTTACCATCTCTCCATTAGACGTCTACGTCTATAAGTTACGATACATTCACACTCGCAGCTTATGTTTTCGTATCGGGTTGACCATTAAAGAATAATCGAATATACTAGAATAGTGGACAATATAATGCGGAGTACTATTTATATGTAATGTTAAATTAATATAAAAATTCACAATAATTGCCACAGAGCTGATTCCGCCAATCACATTTGCTGGTCATAATAATAATATTATAATATAATAATTAACAGTATTTGTTTACGCCATATCTCTAGCAATAAAACCATTCAGAGGCGCGTTACATTTTATAGGAATGTGGAGATTACCCTACAGTTAACAAGTAGATGTAGTTGTAAAATTAATTAATCAATGTAATGTTTTCAATATAAATAATTAATATTAGTCTTAATACTACTAAAATACTAATACTGACAACATTAACTATATTACAAGTTAAAATAAATAAATAATACAATAGTTGATAAGTAGTAGATATTAAAATGTTCGGATATCATTCAGTTATCATGCAATTTTATGTCTTTTATAATTATCGATCGTCCTTTCAGTAATTACATTGAAAACAATACTTGAGAAAAGATCCAATACTATGTAATTGGCTACTTTTGAAAAAATCAATACTTACACCAATTTTGTTATTGTAAAATAATGTTTCTGTGTGTGCGCGCGTGCGTACGTTCGTTCGTGGAACGCATTGATCGCAATTTCTTTAATGTTTATTTTCGCCGGTGACTACGTTTCCCCAAGCATCAGCCTCGTTGAGTAACGTGGCTATTTAATATGTGTGTGTGTGCGTGCGTGCGTGCGTATAGACGAGGAGTTGGTGTCAGTGGCCTTCGCCGAGGTAAGATAGTTTATTGTCAATGAGGCATGCATATTGAAACAACAATGTATCAATTTATATAATTTTATGTGTATTATACCATACATGTGGTAATTCCAAGGTCCACGTCTCCAATAAAAATATAGTCGAAGCTACGAACGAAGGTACCCGTTAAGATATTGCTAAAGTTCAACTTACTTTCAACAAACAACGCATTAATTCATACAATAATTGGTATATCAACACCATCAATATGTTAAGGAAAATTGATTTTGCTGCAAATTTTAGCGTCGTATCATGTATGTGTTGCGTCCACTAGAACTGCTCGTGTACATAAAGCATCAGGGAAATTAAATATTAATTAATACACGCATTAACGCACCATACAAGGGTTAAGAAAATTGATGTGGTTACCGTTAGTCCAGTTGTCAGTTCAAAACTTCAAATACACCAGCAGTCAGTTTAATTCAGCCAGGTCAAAGAAGAAACATTGAGAAAGAAATGTTTGGGTTGTCCAAGAACTAAAGGCTAAGTCAAAGAAATCAATATAATAATGGCTTCCTCCCTCTAACAGGCATATGAGTTTCAATTTAGTGTCCAGTGTTGGCCCTGGTTCAAAGTTTTCTGATTAAATAAAGCAGTGTTGTTAAAATTGGGACTCTCCTTTCCTTGTAATTTAGTTTTTGACTTAGCCTAGGCTTAACAATTCTTACAATATTTCTTTTTATTTCTTTTATTTCTTAATGTAGCTGATGGCGCCTAAAATGTGTTTGATATAACACATATTTTAATTATTATATGTTTAGCCCTTTAAACAATAAAGCGTACATCAATTACTGTAAGAGATGGCACATCTCAATTAGAAGAGAGATGGAGCCTAGGTGTTTATCATTGTGTGGTTTACATGTTTCGAGAGGTCACCGGAGAACTGTGTTTGGAGCTTGGGCAGACATCAATATTGTCTTGGCGTATAATAGTTGCTAACCTTAGCCTCCTCTTGAGTTTACCTCCTATTGTATTCAGTATTTGCAACCCACAATCAAAACATTGCATAAGGATTCAGTCTAGTGTGCTCTAATTCTACCTTGCTGTGTATTTACTAGATGACTGGCATTCACTGAAGCATTTTATTAGATGCACCCACCTTGGTAACTGGTATTTGAAGGTGTCAACTTAGGTTGGCCTTCATATGTAGACGGGTGACTTAGTGGGGTCAGCTAGTAGTATCGATCTAGTGAATGTGTATTACTGTGGTTGTAAATAATATGCTAAGAAGCATCGACAATAATTTATCTCAGTCACACAGCTAACTTTGCAATATAAGTGAGAACGTTTTTCACGTTAACTTAATTTGTAATATCCTAAAAAATGCCTTATATATGAAACTTGTCTTTTGCCATTTTATGGGTGGTTCCAGCCACCTGCGTGTGATTGGTTCCCTTCAAGTTTGCTGTTAAATTATTATGTACGCATGGTATGTTATATAGATTTAACTGAAAATGCCTTATATATGTTATTGATCCTGAGTTATACATACCCGGGGTATTTATGAAGGGGTTTGGGGGCGCATTGACGCTTTCCACTTCTACAAATGGATTTCTTCTTTAAATTGAAACCTGTCTTTTGTCATTTTATGGGTGGGTCCAGCCACCCGTGTGTGGTTGGTTCCCTTCAAGTTTGCTGTTAATTATCAAGTACATATTGTATATTATATGGATTTAATTGTTGACTTACTACAAAGCTCTACTCTAGCTTCTACAACTGAACAACAGCCTTGTTATTTACAGCAAATTAGTATATATGTATATATACAAGTATACAATACAAATGTACTCAAGTAATTTAGTAAATCAGTATCAATATCTAATAAATAAACAAGATTTGTTGGTGGAATATAACACAAACGTTTATAATTTAATTTATGATTTCTGAATCAAATACATGATTTCTGAAATTTATGATTTCTGAATCAAAATCAAATTTAAGAATTTGAAATGTCCCCTTTTAAATGTCAAATACACGTGATCAAATACAAATTATACAATAACAACATTTTAAATCCTAGGGATCATATTAGCAATACTATACAATTCAAATATGTCATATATCAGATGGGACAAACAGAATAGTTAGGGATTTAGACAGGTTTACAGTTTGCACATAAACATAATGGACAGGGATTTAGCAGCTAACTGCCCAGTCATTCACACCATACTGACACAGCAAACAGGGTCTAGGTCCGTTATAGCTACTTCCCGTTATAGCTACTTCCCATTATAGCTACAGTTTTTTCCCATTATAGCTACTCGCTAAGTTTGACCGGCAAACTAGTCCCGTTATAGCTAGTCATTTAATTACACAACTCAGGAGGGGACAGCAAGAGGGAGCATTAACTATTTCAGATTACTGTAAGATTTCTACATGAAATGTGTTAATGCAGAATATACCACAAAACACTTGTACAAAACATTTTAAAAAAGACAACTGTTAATTGTACTGAATACATAATTGCATCTATCAAAAAGTAATGAAAGTCATCAATTATTGTTGTTATGTGGTGGTGGGATGGCAGCATCATGTTTAGCAACCATGAACTGGAAGATGTTGGGATGGTGTTTCCCCACCACTTTCGCAAACTTTGAATTCTAACCCTCAACATGGTTGTTTGCCCATTTGTCAGTTTCTGTGTAGACATTCCACATGTCCATGGAGATCTTTGAATCATCACGAAGGCATGTCTCCACACAGTACTCGTTAACAATTATCACTTGAATATTGAAATTCCTCAGTGGGACACATCCCCTCGTGGACATCAGCTGGATGGAGATGAAATAGTTAATGCTCCCTTATCTTGCTACATTGTAAAATGGAGAAATAGAAAAGTAGCTATAATGGGACTAGTTCAACTTTAAAAATTAATTAGTAGCTATAACGGGGATAAAAAGTAACTATAACGGGAAGTAGCCATAACGGGAAGACACCAACAAACAGCACAGGTTGGGCTGTGGTATGGCTGCTAAAGTTACAAAGCAAGTTGTTATTAGGGGATGCTTATCTCCTGCAGTGCGTCATATATATATATATATATATATATATATATATATATATATATATATATATATATATGTATATATATATGTATATATATATATATATATATATATATATATATATATATATATATATATATATATATATATATATATATATATATATATATATTATATGCACGTTAAATAATTTGGTACCTATACAATAATTAACTCACTCACATGTCAGGATAGATTTAAAGCTGGCTGCTGGGGATAAAGATATTTTGCCTGTCAGCTCATATATTTTGCACTTAATTAGCAGTTGCCCGACCATTGAACTTTTTATATGCTACCATCGACCTGAGTTCAGACATTCGAAGCCGTTGCGTTGCGTCCTAGTCTCCAGTTTCTATCCAATTGGTTTTAGTAGATTTACGTTTACAACAACCCAATCACACACCCATGTATCTGTGTATACAACCTCACACATCACAAAACAAAAGTACGCGCTCGCAAACATCTTTACCACCAAAACACCACGCAGACCCACGCCTGTACCTGTTTACTACCTACACACTCACGTTCCGTGATTGGAACAGGAATAAGAACAGGCAGATGTATAAGAACGGGCGATGATGTTCACACGTGCATGCGCAATGTGCGTTTAGACGAATCTCGGCCCGGGCGTGACGTGACGTATGCCGTTGACACTACGTCAGAGCGCGTCAGAGCAGATAAAAGCGGTCACTGTACATGCGCGATATGGGTTTAGTCGAACCATGGACTGGCCGAATCTGGGACCACGTCACCGGTCAATAGTTGCCCAAAATTAAGCGTTGAGACTGTCTCAAACTCTCAATGTTTATTTTCTGTTGATGGATTTGTTCATTTGCTTTTGTCCGGTGTGGCGGTCCAGAACGTCGAGCGGTCCAGAACATCGAAGGTTAGGGGTACATTCATGTCAAAGGTTAGCGGTTCATGGCAAAGATTAGCGGTTCGTGACAGAGATTAGCACGACGTTACGGCTTGACGATCTGCAACGTCAGCAGTCAAGAACGTCGTTCCACATATGCGCGCTGAACTGGCCGGCGCAAACTCAGTTGGCCGATCAACTTTGACGCGTGCTAGAATGTCAAGACTGAGTTTATGTCACCCGCGGCGACTATGTTACATAATAAATCATTTCTGCGCGCTGTATCGATGACCTTCTTTTCGACCCTCTACGTTTTACACTATACAGTTTTCAGCGGACACGTGTTCTGCACAACGACCATGATGCCGAAACGTGAACCGCTATCCTTTGACATGAACCGCTAAACTTCGACGTTCTGGACCGCGACACCGGTTTATCAGGGATGATTAATTTTAATATTTTTAATTTTATGGGTCTGGTTGGCCTCTCCAGTAATTCCTCAGTAATATTTCTGTCTACCGCCTATACTTAATATGTGACTAATTATGTCAATACCAGGATTGCATTTATTAATGAAAAAGTACCGTATGTTTGATTATGTATCTTTTTTAGATGTTGATGATGCAATTACGTTTGGTGTTTCTGTTAGGTAAGATTGAAAATTTGAGTCTGGTTCTAAATACTGAAACTGTGAGTCGATTCAGACAGAGAAGATCTAATAGAGAAGTATCACTTCGCAATATATAATGGGCCGCCATTTTAGCGCTTGGAGCGCAGCGTCCCAAGCGGACGAATGTGCCGCTTCATTTGCTTGACATTAGACAATGGCAACACCACCGCCAAGTACATCGAAGAGTCGATCAACCGGCTCCTTTTACGCGACCTACGGGTGCAACGAGTAAGTTGAAGATAAGAGCACATAATTATGAACTTTTAATTATTTTATACTACCAGGAAATAATCATCATTAAATACAAAAGTTTTGTTTAAATGCTCAAACCGACATTATGTTATTGCGAGAAAAACTATCAGTAATCATTAGCCATGAACACTGTTTGATTATTTTTCTAATATGTAAGAATTTGAATATACATGTATACAATAATTATATATATATATATATATATATATATATATATATATATATATATATATACATAATTACATATATATATATATATATATATATATATATATATATATATATATATATATATAAATAATAACGTATACATGTATATTAAAAATGATATATATTACATATTAAATAATATATATATATTATATTATCATTATTATTTTTAATATGTATAATATTATATATTAAATTATATATTTTATATATTGCAAAAACACAATAACTATATACTAATATATATATATATATATATATATATATATATATATATATATATATACTTATATATATATATATATATATATATATATATATATATATATATATATATATATATATATATATATATATATATATACAGTGCTGGGATGTAACGAATTACATTTACTTCGTATTACTACATTTTTTTGGAATTACTTTTACTTGTAACGAAGTACCTTTTGGTTTACTTTCTTACTTTTTTACTTCTAAATTTTGCGTTACTATAATCTACCGTAAATTTTAGAATTAGTCTCGACCCTGAATGGGCCCTGATTGTGTAGTCGTTGTTTGCTTTGCGCTCGCCGCTCGGGCCGATATCATGGCATCAATCGTGTTTCACGCTGATCTATTATGTAACTGGCGCTTGGTTTCCGAGACGTCCCAGCGGTTGTTAAAACCCATGAAGGGTCTGTTTGATTAAGGTCAATTAAAGTGTAAATGTGGGGCAAGGCATTGATTGTTTTGTGCAGGCATCAATGATCAGTCGCATTTCCCTGCTGCCAATCCTGGCTTCGCACATCGGTGTTTCCGTAAGACTGGCGCGTCGACCATGCCGCGAGTCAATGGCTTGAAAATTGCAATCGAGAATCAACCAAGAATAAAATGGCGAGTCGTAGTCGTTCTGGCGTGGTAAATGCGCGTTATAAATCGGTATTTTAACGATAACTGAAAGACGAAGGAAGTTGTGCCAATAATGAGCGTATTGATTTTAGTTTTGAATCTTTATGCGCGTTCAGCGACTGAGAGCCAGGTTATTATTATAGATCTCATATTATTGTTCATTTCCATACTTCGTGGTCTGTTGGTGCATAATTTATTTTAAAACTACTATTTCGTGAATTTTTTTTGTTCAACACTCAACAGTGTGTAACAATGTTTTTTGAACATCGCATAGGCTGCGCGGTCGACGCGCTGAACCCTCCTGTTCTATGAGGTTTGTGGTGCAGTGGCTGCATTTGTCTTCTTTGAAACGCCGTTTGTAGTAGTACAGAATATATAATGGAATCGCAGTAAATATGAACGCTACATTTAAATACCAAAAACACCTTAAATTTACTAATTATCTTAAGCTAAGATAATTATATTTATTACAAAAGACAAACATCAACAGCATAAGTGAACTGGTGACATCAGCAGATCTTATATAAGTTTATATATATATATATATATATATATATACTTTTACTTTTACTTTTACTTAAGTAGTTTTTTTGGAGATTACTTTTACTTTTACTTAGTTACTTTTCTGGAGTACTTGTTCTTGTTACAGCACTGTATATATATATATATATATATATATATATATATATATATATATATATATATAGATATATATATATATATATAATATATTATACATAATACATGTGTGTATATAATGCATTTGTAAGAAATGTTGTTTATTTATGCAAAATAATACATATATAATTATATATATATATGTAATATATTTACATATTTTAAATGGTAATGATAATTTACATTAATATAGATTATTGATATATATATTTTATATATATATATATATATATATATATATATATATATATATTACTTAATCTGTGTATATAATAATTATATACTTATTATGTATATATTATACATAAATATACATAAGTTTATAATTATTGTATACACATATATATTACATATTAACTATATATTAAATAATATTAAATAATATTAAATAATATTAAATAATATTAAATAATATTAAATAATATTAAATAATATTAAATAATATTAAATAATATTAAATAATATATATATATAAATTACATTATCATTATTATTTATAATATGTATATTGTATATTACATGATTAAATTATGTATTTTATATATTGCAAAAACACAATAATTATATACTTTTATATATATATATAATTATATATATAATATATTTACATATTTTAAATGGTAATGATAGAGAGAGAGAGAGAGAGAGAGAGATTATTGGTATAATTATATATTTATTATGTACATATTATATATATATACATAAATATATATAAGTTTATAATTATTGTATACACATATATATTGCATATTAAATATATATTAAATAATATTACATAATATATATATATATATATAAATTACATTATCATTATTATTTATAATATGTATATTATATATTAAATGATTATATTATTATTAAATTATATATATTGTATATTATATATATTGCAAAAACACAATAATGATATACTTATATATATATATATATATACAGTGCTGTAACAAGAACAAGTACCCCAGAAAAGTAACTAAGTAAAAGTAAAAGTAATCTCCAAAAAAACTACTTAAGTAAAAGTAAAAGTACCCCCGAAAAAAACTACTTAAGTAAAAGTACCGCTCCACAAAACTACTTAAGTAAAAGTACAAAAAGTATTCGGTCAGTGCTAATATATATATTTATACATATAATATTATATATATATAATATTTTCTTCATCATCCTATATATATATATATATATATATATATGTATATATATATGTATATATATATATATATATATATATATATATATATATATATATATATATATATATATATATATGTATATGTATATGTATATGTATATATATATATATATATATATATATATATATATATATATATATATATATATATATATATATAAAACAAAATCATTGATTTTTGATTTTGATAGATCTGTTTTTAATTTATATGAATCTGATTGGCTGGGTAGAATGCTTTGTATGCCTCATGCATCTATAGGCCTCAGTATATAACCCCACACCCATAATGAGTGATTGGTCAAGGGAGTTCAATTTGAATGAACAGGAAGCCTGGCACCATAAAAAGGGCTCTATAGGCAACTGTTATGCAATATAAGGAGACTTAAGCTGATGGGGACTAGGACTGCTCCCCAGTTGAAACATCTCCCCAGCTGGAGGGTATGGGTGGAGGGGGTATTGATGAACAAAGGCTACCAGGGTCAGGAGGCACTTCAGCCCACAACAGTGCCATGGATATGCAAAATAAGCAGATAAGGCAACCTGGGTCTCAGGCTGAGCCGTTGAGATCATCAGGAATTGCATTAGACACAGGCCAGACACAGAGCCTAATCAAAGCTGCAGGTCAGCATTAACTGTCTGTTGGATCACTGCTTTGTTGTACGAGTTCTACCACTTCTTTGTGTTTATTCACAATGTCTGGAAGAAAAAAAGACTGGTTGTATTTTGAAAAGACTGTGATGCCATGAACGACTCGGTGTAAAGCCAAATGTATGGTCAAGGTATTTCATTTCAGAATGCAGTGAAGCTTCCAAATCTTGTGTTTATTAGGAAGCAAGCTCCAAATGTATTTAAAAAAAAAAAAAAAAAAAATCCGATTTAAATCAAATAAATCCGATTTATTTTAAAAATAAATCATGATTTATTTTCGAACACTTGATTATATATAATATTTTCATCATCATATATAATGTATATATATATATATATATAAACTTATATAAGATCTGCTGATGCCACCAGTTCACTTATGCTGTTGATGTTTGTCTTTTGTAATAAATATAATTATCTTAGCTTAAGATAATTAGTAAATTTAAGGTGTTTTTGGTATTTAAATGTAGCGTTCATATTTACTACGATTCCATTCTATATTCTGTACTAATAGAAACAGCATTTCAAAGAAGACAAATGCAGCCACTGCACCACAAACCTCATAGAACAGGAGGGTTCAGCGCGTCGACCGCGCAGCCTATGCGATGTTCAAAAAACATTGTTACACACTGTTGAGTGTTGAACAAAAAAAAATCACGAAATAGTAGTTTTGAAATAAATTATGCACCAACAGACCACGAAGTATGGAAATGAACAATAATATGAGATCTATAATAATAACCTGGCTCTCAGTCGTTGAACGCGCATAAAGATTCAAAACTAAAATCAATACGCTCATTATTGGCACAACTTCCTTCGTCTTTCAGTTATCGTTAAAATACCGATTTATAACGCGCATTTACCACGCCAGAACGACTACGACTCGCCATTTTATACACGGTTGATGAATTCAAACGTTTATGCATCAGTAGCATGTTTTGCATGGCAAAGTGTTACGCCTAATATTTGTGACGCAATTCATCATGACATTAAAACCTAGCATTATACTGATCTTTTCTACTGAGATGCAACCTATTTATCCGATTTCTAAACATAAGTGTCATTGAATCTCGATTGCAATGTTCAAGCCATTGACTCGCGGCATGGTCGACGCGCCAGTCTTACGGAAACACCGATGTGCGAAGCCAGGATTGGCAGCAGGGAAATGCGACTGATCATTGGTGCCTGCACAAAACAATCAATGCCTTGCCCCACATTTACTCTTTAATTGACCTTAATCAAACAGACCCTTCATGGGTTTTAACAACCGCTGGGACGTCTCGGAAACCAAGCGCCAGTTACATAATAGATCAGCGTGAAACACGATTGATGCCATGATGTCGGCCCGAGCGGCGAGCGCAAAGCAAACAACGACTACACAATCAGGGCCCTCAGGGGTCGAGACTAATTCTAAAATTTGCGGTAGATTATAGTAACGCAAAATTTAGAAGTAAAAAGTAAGAAAGTAAACCAAAAAGTACTTCGTTACAAGTAAAAGTAATTCCAAAAAAATGTACTTCGTTACAAGTAGATTTCAAAATAAACTACTTAAGTAATGTAACGAAGTAAATGTAATTCGTTACATCCCAGCACTGTATATATATATATATATATATATATATATATATAAGTATATAGTTATTGTGTTTTTGCAATATATAAAATATATAATTTAATATATAATATTATACATATTAAAAATAATAATGATAATATAATATATATATTATTTAATATGTAATATATATCAATTGTAATATACATGTATACGTTATTATATATATATATATATATATATATATATATATATATATATATATATATATATATATATATATATATATATATATATACTACACAATCAGGGCCCTCAGGGGTCGAGACTAATTCTAAAATTTGCGGTAGATTATAGTAACGCAAAATTTAGAAGTAAAAAAGTAAGAAAGTAAACCAAAAAGTACTTCGTTACAAGTAAAAGTAATTCCAAAAAAAATGTACTTCGTTACAAGTAGATTTCAAAATAAACTACTTAAGTAATGTAACGAAGTAAATGTAATTCGTTACATCCCAGCACTGTATATATATATATATATATATATATATATATATATATATATATATATATATATATATATATATATATATATATATATATATATATATATATATAAAGTATATAGTTATTGTGTTTTTGCAATATATAAAATATATAATTTAATATATAATATTATACATATTAAAAATAATAATGATAATATAATATATATATATTATTTAATATGTAATATATATCAATTGTAATATACATGTATACGTTATTATATATATATATATACATATATATATATATATATATATATATATATATATATATATATATATATATATATATATATATATATATGTATATATATATATGTAATTATGTATATATATGTATATATATATATATATATATATATTAATATATATATATATATATATATATATATATATATATATAATTATTGTATACATGTATATTCAAATTCTTACATATTAGAAAAATAATCAAACAGTGTTCATGGCTAATGATTACTGATAGTTTTACTCGCAATAACATAATGTCGGTTTGAGCATTTAAACAAAACTTTTGTATTTAATGATGATTATTTCCTGGTAGTATAAAATAATTAAAAGTTCATAATTATGTGCTCTTATCTTCAACTTACTCGTTGCACCCGTAGGTCGCGTAAAAGGAGCCGGTTTATCGACTCTTCGATGTACTTGGCGGTGGTGTTGCCATTGTCTAATGTCAAGCAAATGAAGCGGCACATTCGTCCGCTTGGGACGCTGCGCTCCAAGCGCTAAAATGGCGGCCCATTATATATTGCGAAGTGATACTTCTCTATTAGATCTTCTCTGTCTGAATCGACTCACAGTTTCAGTATTTAGAACCAGACTCAAATTTTCAATCTTACCTAACAGAAACACCAAACGTAATTGCATCATCAACATCTAAAAAAGATACATAATCAAACATACGGTACTTTTTCATTAATAAATGCAATCCTGGTATTGACATAATTAGTCACATATTAAGTATAGGCGGTAGACAGAAATATTACTGAGGAATTACTGGAGAGGCCAACCAGACCCATAAAATTAAAAATATTAAAATTAATCATCCCTGATAAACCGGTGTCGCGGTCCAGAACGTCGAAGTTTAGCGGTTCATGTCAAAGGATAGCGGTTCACGTTTCGGCATCATGGTCGTTGTGCAGAACACGTGTCCGCTGAAAACTGTATAGTGTAAAACGTAGAGGGTCGAAAAGAAGGTCATCGATACAGCGCGCAGAAATGATTTATTATGTAACATAGTCGCCGCGGGTGACATAAACTCAGTCTTGACATTCTAGCACGCGTCAAAGTTGATCGGCCAACTGAGTTTGCGCCGGCCAGTTCAGCGCGCATATGTGGAACGACGTTCTTGACTGCTGACGTTGCAGATCGTCAAGCCGTAACGTCGTGCTAATCTCTGTCACGAACCGCTAATCTTTGCCATGAACCGCTAACCTTTGACATGAATGTACCCCTAACCTTCGATGTTCTGGACCGCTCGACGTTCTGGACCGCCACACCGGACAAAAGCAAATGAACAAATCCATCAACAGAAAATAAACATTGAGAGTTTGAGACAGTCTCAACGCTTAATTTTGGGCAACTATTGACCGGTGACGTGGTCCCAGATTCGGCCAGTCCATGGTTCGACTAAACCCATATCGCGCATGTACAGTGACCGCTTTTATCTGCTCTGACGCGCTCTGACGTAGTGTCAACGGCATACGTCACGTCACGCCCGGGCCGAGATTCGTCTAAACGCACATTGCGCATGCACGTGTGAACATCATCGCCCGTTCTTATACATCTGCCTGTTCTTATTCCTGTTCCAATCACGGAACGTGAGTGTGTAGGTAGTAAACAGGTACAGGCGTGGGTCTGCGTGGTGTTTTGGTGGTAAAGATGTTTGCGAGCGCGTACTTTTGTTTTGTGATGTGTGAGGTTGTATACACAGATACATGGGTGTGTGATTGGGTTGTTGTAAACGTAAATCTACTAAAACCAATTGGATAGAAACTGGAGACTAGGACGCAACGCAACGGCTTCGAATGTCTGAACTCAGGTCGATGGTAGCATATAAAAAGTTCAATGGTCGGGCAACTGCTAATTAAGTGCAAAATATATGAGCTGACAGGCAAAATATCTTTATCCCCAGCAGCCAGCTTTAAATCTATCCTGACATGTGAGTGAGTTAATTATTGTATAGGTACCAAATTCTTTAACGTGCATATAATATATATATATATATATATATATATATATATATATATATATATATATATATATACATATATATATATATATATATATATATGACGCACTGCAGGAGATAAGCATCCCCTAATAACAACTTGCTTTGTAACTTTAGCAGCCATACCACAGCCCAACCTGTGCTGTTTGTTGGTGTCTTCCCGTTATGGCTACTTCCCGTTATAGTTACTTTTTATCCCCGTTATAGCTACTAATTAATTTTTAAAGTATAAAATATCAAATGACCTAGTGGGCATACCTGCAAATAAATATCTAATTCCTTCAAACACAGTCACTAGAAAGCATCATTCCTTGTCTTACGTTATCCCTCACTCCAGATGTAACTACCACTTGTATTCTTTTTTCCCAAATACCATTCGACTTTGGAACTCCCTCCCTCAACATATTGTAAATAAAAACAGCCTTGATTCTTTTAAGAGCAATATCCAGACTTTCCATTATTCCACCTTTTAGATATAACTAGTTTTTTTTGCACGCATTACTTTTACATGCACAAATTACGGCTCTGATACACTGCAATGCACCCAAAACGAAAAAAAATATATACATATATATATATATATATATATATATATATATATATATATATATATATATATATTTCTGATTTTTCCTGTTCGCCCGCCTGTATCTTCAGCATGTTGAAGCTAGGCGGTACTCGGAAGAAGAAGAAATCTCCATTCGCGGTCGAATAATAAAAGTCAAGTGCTGGCCTAAGACCACATTTGCATTTTCCATAGGCGACCATTATAACGTTTCCTTCATTTCCTATTAATCTTGATCAGCTCTCTTATTGACAATTTCACAGCATGTTTACCCTCCACAGACAGAGGTTCAGTGGAAAATTCGTGAACTTTTAATACCTCAGGCTCCCACAAAGTTCATTCAAACCTTACACCCCTCCATTTCTGCTTGAGCCACCCACGGATTGCCCCTGATTACATCACCAAGCAAAATGACAAATGTATTAATACGCAGAAATGCACCGAATGACAGCTGTCGTAATTTCACAGCTCTGATGTCACGCTGCACAAAAACGTCATTTATAATCACTCCACACTACATATGTCCTCACAGAAATCCAGACAACGTGCATAATGCTGCTTTTATAAGGTACTCGGCAATGGCGGATGTGCACATTTTGGTGGTCTTACGCCTGCTACCTTCTAGTGATTGTCAGAGTTATCACATTTTCGGTCGGTCAGTTTCCATGCTCCGGTGTGTGGCGCCACTGTTTGTTTTCGCAAAATATTAATAGAGTCGCCTACGTCTGAATCAACTCAGTTTCAGCATTTAGAACCAGACTCAAATTTCCGATCTTACCTATCAGGAACACCAAAGATAATTGCAACATCAACATTTATAAAGGATACGTACTCAAACATACGGTATTCCGTGGGGTGGCAGCACTTTTAAGGCCTTCAATTCTACTTGTAGCCCCAGTTACCCAGGGTCCGTGAGGTGGCAGCACTTTTAAGCCCTCACATCAGCCTAGGGAAAATGGCAAGAGCATTAAAGTTTGGGAGTTGGTACCTCCTCTTATCTATATATAGTGTGATATAGATAAGCAATGGGCGCGCGCGGGGTTGGGTGGCGCTAATTACCTTCCGGTTCCATTAGCTTTCTGCGGTTTCTCTTCATGCTACCATCTCTCCATTAGACGCCTACGTCTATAAGTTACGATACATTCACACTCGCAGCTTATGTTTTCGTATCGGGTTGACCATTAAAGAATAATCGAATATACTAGAATAGTGGACAATATAATGCGGAGTACTATTTATATGTAATGTTAAATTAATATAAAAATTCACAATAATTGCCACAGAGCTGATTCCGCCAATCACATTTGCTGGTCATAATAATAATATTATAATATAATAATTAACAGTATTTGTTTACGCCATATCTCTAGCAATAAAACCATTCAGAGGCGCGTTACATTTTATAGGAATGTGGAGATTACCCTACAGTTAACAAGTAGATGTAGTTGTAAAATTAATTAATCAATGTAATGTTTTCAATATAAATAATTAATATTAGTCTTAATAATACTAAAATACTAATACTGACAACATTAACTATATTACAAGTTAAAATAAATAAATAATACAATAGTTGATAAGTAGTATATATTAAAATGTTCGGATATCATACAGTTATCATGCAATTTTATGTCTTTTATAATTATCGATCGTCCTTTCAGTAATTACATTGAAAACAATACTTGAGAAAAGATCCAATACTATGTAATTGGCTACTTTTGAAAAAATCAATACTTACACCAATTTTGTTATTGTAAAATAATGTTTCTGTGTGCGTGCGTGCGTGCGTTCGTTCGTGGAAAGCATTGATCGCAATTTCTTTAATGTTTTTTTCGCCGGTGACTGCGTTTCCCCAAGCATCAGCCTCGTTGAGTAACGTGGCTATTTAATATGTGTGTGTGTGTGTGTGTGTGTGTGCGTGCGTGCGTGCGTACGTGCGTGCGTGCGTGCGTGCGTGCGTGCGTGCGTGCGTGCGTGCGTATAGACGAGGAGTTGGTGTCAGTGGCCTTCGCCGAGGTAAGATAGTTTATTGTCAATGAGGCATGCATATTGAAACAACAATGTATCAATTTATATAATTTTATGTGTATTATACCATACATGTGGTAATTCCAAGGTCCACGTCTCCCATAAAAATATAGTCGAAGCTACGAACGAAGGTACCCGTTAAGATATTGCTAAAGTTCAACTTACTTTCAACAAACAACGCATTAATTCATATAATAATTGGTATATCAACATCATTAATATGTTAAGGAAAATTGATTTTGCTGCAAATTTTAGCGTCGTATCATGTATGTGTTGCGTCCACTAGAACTGCTCGTGTACATAAAGCATCAGGGAAATTAAATATTAATTAATACACGCATTAACGCACCATACAAGAGTTAAAAAAATTGATGTGGTTACCGTTAGTCCAGTTGTCAGTTCAAAACTTCAAATACACCAGCAGTCAGTTTAATTCAGCCAGGTCAAAGAAGAAACATTGAGAAAGAAATGTTTGGGTTGTCCAAGAACTAAAGGCTAAGTCAAAGAGATCAATATAATAATGGCTTCCTCCCTCTAACAGGCATATGAGTTTCAATTTAGTGTCCAGTGTTGGCCCTGGTTCAAAGTTTTCTGATTAAATAAAGCAGTGTTGTTAAAATTGGGACTCTCCTTTCCTTGTAATTTAGTTTTTGACTTAGCCTAGGCTTAACAATTCTTACAATATTTCTTTTTATTTCTTTTATTTCTTAATGTAGCTGATGGCGCCTAAAATGTGTTTGATATAAAAATATTTTAATTATTATATGTTT
Organism: Oasisia sp. SBJ-2009; assembly: GCA_964017155.1. NCBI lineage: Eukaryota > Metazoa > Annelida > Polychaeta > Sabellida > Siboglinidae > Oasisia > Oasisia sp. SBJ-2009. Next base: position 6,960,669 of record OZ024865.1, on the reverse strand, counting down.
AGCCCTTTAAACAATAAAGCGTACATCAATTACTGTAAGAGATGACACATCTCAATTAGAAGAGAGATGGAGCCTAGATGTTTATCATTGTGTGGTTTACATGTTTCGAGAGGTCACCGGAGAACTCTGTTTGGAGCTTGGGCAGACATCAATATTGTCTTGGCGTATAATGGTTGCTAACCTTAGCCTCCTCTTGAGTTTACCTCCTATTGTATTCAGTATTTGCAACCCACAATCAAAACATTGCATAAGGATTCAGTCTAGTGTGCTCTAATTCTACCTTGCTGTGTATTTACTAGATGACTGGCATTCACTGTAGCATTTTATTAGATGCACCCACCTTGGTAACTGGTATTTGAAGGTGTCAACTTAGGTTGGCCTTCATATGTAGACGGGTGACTTAGTGGTGTCAGCTAGTAGTATCGATCTAGTGAATGTGTATTATTGTGGTTGTAAATAATATGCTAAGAAGCATTGACAATAATTTATCTCAGTCACACAGCTAACTTTGCAATATAAGTGAGAACGTTTTTCACGTTAACTTAATTTGTAATATCCTAAAAAATGCCTTATATATGAAACTTGTCTTTTGCCATTTTATGGGTGGTTCCAGCCACCTGCGTGTGATTGGTTCCCTTCAAGTTTGCTGTTAAATTATTATGTACGCATGGTATGTTATATGGATTTAACTGAAAATGCCTTATATATGTTATTGATCCTGAGTTATACATACCCGGGGTACTTATGAAGGGGTTTGGGGGCGCATTGAGGCTTTCCACTTCTACAAATGGATTTCTTGTTTAAATTGAAACCTGTCTTTTGTCATTTTATGGGTGGGTCCAGCCACCTGTGTGTGGTTGGTTCCCTTCAAGTTTGCTGTTAATTATCAAGTACATATTGTATATTATATGGATTTAATTGTTGACTTACTACATAGCTCTACTCTAGCTTCTACAACTGAACAACAGCCTTGTTATTTACAGCAAATTAGTATATATGTATATATACAAGTATACAATACAAATGTACTCAAGTACGATTACTTTGAACATGCATGAGTACGAGTATGAGTACTTAGAAAACAAATGAACTTGAGTATTAGTAAGATTACTTTAGAATGTACTCGAGTACGATTACTTTAGAATGTAATCATGAATACTTTCACGATTACTGTAATGAATATCCTGTTTCTACCGTAAAGGCGACCTCCATGGAATCAGGTGTCATTCTTTTTCTGTTGCTGTGCCAATATCTAGTGTTCTAACTGATTACTGCTATCCACTATCCAGATGTTATTATTATTATTAATCAGATGACTTTCTCATGTGTTGAATGAACCATTTAATACTGGATTGATACTCAAGATGTCCATATATCATGATACAACAAACTAAAAGTATCACAGTGATACTGTAACAAATAGCATACAAGTGTTATAATGAGTGTCAATTTAGTGGTGGTTCAACTATGTCAATGAAGTATCAAGAGGAAAATATTAAACTTACAGAAATATTGCAATATTGAGTATCGAACCAGCAGGATATAAAATTATACTATTTAGTAAATCAGTATCAATATCTAATAAATAAACAAGATTTGTTGGTGGAATATAACACAAACGTTTATAATTTAATTTATGATTTCTGAATCAAATACATGATTTCTGAAATTTATGATTTCTGAATCAAAATCAAATTTAAGAATTTGAAATGTCCCCTTTTAAATGTCAAATACACGTGATCAAATACGAATTATACAATAACAATATTTTAAATCCTAGGGATCATATTAGCAATACAATACAATTCAAATATGTCATATATCAGATGGGACAAACAGAATAGTTAGGGATTTAGACAGGTTTACAGTTTGCACATAAACATAATGGACAGGGATTTAGCAGCTAACTGCCCAGTCATTCACACCATACTGACACAGCAAACAGGGTCTAGGTCCGTTATAGCTACTTCCCGTTATAGCTACTTCCCATTATAGCTACATTATTTTTCCATTATAGCTACTCGCTAAGTTTGACCGGCAAACTAGTCCCGTTATAGCTAGTTATTTAATTACACAACTCAGGAGGGGACAGCAAGAGGGAGCATTAACTATTTCAGCTTACTGTAAGATTTCTACATGAAATGTGTTAATGAAGAATATACCACAAAACACTTGTACAAAACATTTAAAAAAAGACAACTGTTAATTGTACTGAGTACATAATTGCATCTATCAAAAAGTAATGAAAGTCATCAATTATTGTTGTTATGTGGTGGTGGGATGGCAGCATCATGTTTAGCAACCATGAACTGGAAGATGTTGGGATGGTGTTTCCCCACCAATTTCGCAAACTTTGAATTCCAACCCTCAACATGGTTGTTTGCCCATTTGTCAGTTTCTGTGTAGACATTCCACATGTCCATGGAGATCTTTGAATCATCACGAAGGCATGTCTCCACACAGTACTCGTTAAAAATTATCACTTGACTATTGAAATTCCTCAGTGGGACACATCCCCATCGTGGACATCAGCTGGATGGAGATGAAATAGTTAATGCTCCCTTATCTTGCTACATTGTAAAATGGAGAAATAGAAAATTAGCTATAATGGGACTAGTTCAACTGTAAAAATTAATTAGTAGCTATAACTGGAATAAAAAGCAGCTATAACGGGAAGTAGCCATAACGGGAAGACACCAACAAACAGCACAGGTTGGGCTGTGGTATGGCTGCTAAAGTTACAAAGCAAGTTGTTATTAGGGGATGCTTATCTCCTGCAGAGCGTCATATATATATATATATATATATATATATATATATATATATATATATATATATATATATATATATATATATATATATATATATATATTATATGCACGTTAAAGAATTTGGTACCTATACAATAATTAACTCACTCACATGTCAGGATAGATTTAAAGCTGGCTGCTGGGGATAAAGATATTTTGCCTGTCAGCTCATATATTTTGCACTTAATTAGCTGTTGCCCGACCATTGAACTTTTTATATGCTACCATCGACCTGAGTTCAGGCATTCGAAGCCGTTGCGTTGCGTCCTAGTCTCCAGTTTCTATCCAATTGGTTTTAGTAGATTTACGTTTACAACAACCCAATCACACACCCATGTATCTGTGTATACAACCTCACACGTCACAAAACAAAAGTACGCGCTCGCAAACATCTATACCACCAAAACACCACGCATACCCACGCCTGTACCTGTTTACTTCCTACACACTCACGTTCCGTGATTGGAACAGGAATAAGAACAGGCAGATTTATAAGAACGGGCGATGATGTTCACACGCGCATGCGCAATGTGCGTTTAGACGAATCTCGGCCCGGGCGTGACGTATGCCGTTGACACTACGTCAGAGCGCGTCAGAGCAGATAAAAGCGGTCACTGCGCATGCGCAATATGCATTTAAACGAATCAAGGACTGGTCGAATCTGGGACCACGTCAAAAGTTGCCCAAAATTGAGCATTGAGACCGTCTCATGGTTTATTTTCTGTTGATGGATTTGTTCATTTGCTTTTGTCCGGTGTGGCGGTCCAGAACGTCGAGCGGTCCAGAACATCGAAGGTTAGGGGTACATTCATGTCAAAGGTTAGCGGTTCATGGCAAAGATTAGCGGTTCGTGACAGAGATTAGCGCGACGTTACGGCTTGACGATCTGCAACGTCAGCAGTCAAGAACGTCGTTTCACATATGCACATGCGCGCTGAACTGGCCGGCGCAAACTCAGTTGGCCGATCAACTTTGACGCGTGCTAGAATGTCAAGACTGAGTTTATGTCACCCGCGGCGACTATGTTACATAATAAATCATTTCGATGACCTTCTTTTCGACCCTCTACGTTTTACACTATACAGTTTTCAGCGGACACGTGTTCTGCACAACGACCATGATGCCGAAACGTGAACCGCTATCCTTTGACATGAACCGCTAAACTTCGACGTTCTGGACCGCGACACCGGTTTATCAGGGATGATTAATTTTAATATTTTTAATTTTATGGGTCTGGTTGGCCTCTCCAGTAATTCCTCAGTAATATTTCTGTCTACCGCCTATACTTAATATGTGACTAATTATGTCAATACCAGGATTGCATTTATTAATGAAAAAGTACCGTATGTTTGATTATGTATCTTTTTTAGATGTTGATGATGCAATTACGTTTGGTGTTTCTGTTAGGTAAGATTGAAAATTTGAGTCTGGTTCTAAATACTGAAACTGTGAGTCGATTCAGACAGAGAAGATCTAATAGAGAAGTATCACTTCGCAATATATAATGGGCCGCCATTTTAGCGCTTGGAGCGCAGCGTCCCAAGCGGACGAATGTGCCGCTTCATTTGCTTGACATTAGACAATGGCAACACCACCGCCAAGTACATCGAAGAGTCGATCAACCGGCTCCTTTTACGCGACCTACGGGTGCAACGAGTAAGTTGAAGATAAGAGCACATAATTATGAACTTTTAATTATTTTATACTACCAGGAAATAATCATCATTAAATACAAAAGTTTTGTTTAAATGCTCAAACCGACATTATGTTATTACGAGTAAAACTATCAGTAATCATTAGCCATGAACACTGTTTGATTATTTTTCTAATATGTAAGAATTTGAATATACATGTATACAATAATTATATATATATATATATATATATATATATATATATATATATATATTAATATATATATATATACATATATATATACATAATTACATATATATACATATATATATATATATATATATATATATATATATATGTATATATATATATATAATAACGTATACATGTATATTACAATTGATATATATTACATATTAAATAATATATATATTATATTATCATTATTATTTTTAATATGTATAATATTATATATTAAATTATATATTTTATATATTGCAAAAACACAATAACTATATACTTTATATATATATATATATATATATATATATATATATATATATATATATATATATATATATATATATATATATATATATATATATATATATATATATATATATACAGTGCTGGGATGTAACGAATTACATTTACTTCGTTACATTACTTAAGTAGTTTATTTTGAAATCTACTTGTAACGAAGTACATTTTTTTTGGAATTACTTTTACTTGTAACGAAGTACTTTTTGGTTTACTTTCTTACTTTTTTACTTCTAAATTTTGCGTTACTATAATCTACCGCAAATTTTAGAATTAGTCTCGACCCCTGAGAGCCCTGATTGTGTAGTATATATATATATATATATATATATATATATATATATATATATATATATATATATATATATATATATATATATATATATATATATATATATAATAACGTATACATGTATATTACAATTGATATATATTACATATTAAATAATATATATATTATATTATCATTATTATTTTTAATATGTATAATATTATATATTAAATTATATATTTTATATATTGCAAAAACACAATAACTATATATATATATATATATATATATATATATATATATATATATATATATATATATATATATATATATATACAGTGCTGGGATGTAACGAATTACATTTACTTCGTTACATTACTTAAGTAGTTTATTTTGAAATCTACTTGTAACGAAGTACATTTTTTTGAAATTACTTTTACTTGTAACGAAGTACTTTTTGGTTTACTTTCTTACTTTTTACTTCTAAATTTTGCGTTACTATAATCTACCGCAAATTTTAGAATTAGTCTCGACCCCTGAGGGCCCTGATTGTGTAGTCGTTGTTTGCTTTGCGCTCGCCGCTCGGGCCGACATCATGGCATCAATCGTGTTTCACGCTGATCAATTATGTAACTGGCGCTTGGTTTCCGAGACGTCCCAGCGGTTGTTAAAACCCATGAAGGGTCTGTTTGATTAAGGTCAATTAAAGAGTAAATGTGGGGCAAGGCATTGATTGTTTTGTGCAGGCACCAATGATCAGTCGCATTTCCCTGCTGCCAATCCTGGCTTCGCACATCGGTGTTTCCGTAAGACTGGCGCGTCGACCATGCCGCGAGTCAATGGCTTGAACATTGCAATCGAGATTCAATGACACTTATGTTTAGAAATCGGATAAATAGGTTGCATCTCAGTAGAAAAGATCAGTATAATGCTAGGTTTTAATGTCATGATGAATTGCGTCACAAATATTAGGCGTAACACTTTGCCATGCAAAACATGCTACTGATGCATAAACGTTTGAATTCATCAACCGTGTATAAAATGGCGAGTCGTAGTCGTTCTGGCGTGGTAAATGCGCGTTATAAATCGGTATTTTAACGATAACTGAAAGACGAAGGAAGTTGTGCCAATAATGAGCGTATTGATTTTAGTTTTGAATCTTTATGCGCGTTCAACGACTGAGAGCCAGGTTATTATTATAGATCTCATATTATTGTTCATTTCCATACTTCGTGGTCTGTTGGTGCATAATTTATTTCAAAACTACTATTTCGTGATTTTTTTTTGTTCAACACTCAACAGTGTGTAACAATGTTTTTTGAACATCGCATAGGCTGCGCGGTCGACGCGCTGTACCCTCCTGTTCTATGAGGTTTGTGGTGCAGTGGCTGCATTTGTCTTCTTTGAAATGCTGTTTCTATTAGTACAGAATATAGAATGGAATCGTAGTAAATATGAACGCTACATTTAAATACCAAAAACACCTTAAATTTACTAATTATCTTAAGCTAAGATAATTATATTTATTACAAAAGACAAACATCAACAGCATAAGTGAACTGGTGGCATAGTATATATATATATATATATATATATATATATATATATATATATTAGTATATAGTTATTGTGTTTTTGCAATATATAAAATATATAATTTAATATATAATATTATACATATTAAAAATAATAATGATAATATAATATATATATATTATTTAATATGTAATATATATCATTTTTAATATACATGTATACGTTATTATTTATATATATATATATATATATATATATATATGTAATTATGTATATATATATATATATATATATATATATATATATATATATATATATATATAATTATTGTATACATGTATATTCAAATTCTTACATATTAGAAAAATAATCAAACAGTGTTCATGGCTAATGATTACTGATAGTTTTTCTCGCAATAACATAATGTCGGTTTGAGCATTTAAACAAAACTTTTGTATTTAATGATGATTATTTCCTGGTAGTATAAAATAATTAAAAGTTCATAATTATGTGCTCTTATCTTCAACTTACTCGTTGCACCCGTAGGTCGCGTAAAAGGAGCCGGTTGATCGACTCTTCGATGTACTTGGCGGTGGTGTTGCCATTGTCTAATGTCAAGCAAATGAAGCGGCACATTCGTCCGCTTGGGACGCTGCGCTCCAAGCGCTAAAATGGCGGCCCATTATATATTGCGAAGTGATACTTCTCTATTAGATCTTCTCTGTCTGAATCGACTCACAGTTTCAGTATTTAGAACCAGACTCAAATTTTCAATCTTACCTAACAGAAACACCAAACGTAATTGCATCATCAACATCTAAAAAAGATACATAATCAAACATACGGTACTTTTTCATTAATAAATGCAATCCTGGTATTGACATAATTAGTCACATATTAAGTATAGGCGGTAGACAGAAATATTACTGAGGAATTACTGGAGAGGCCAACCAGACCCATAAAATTAAAAATATTAAAATTAATCATCCCTGATAAACCGGTGTCGCGGTCCAGAACGTCGAAGTTTAGCGGTTCATGTCAAAGGATAGCGGTTCACGTTTCGGCATCATGGTCGTTGTGCAGAACACGTGTCCGCTGAAAACTGTATAGTGTAAAACGTAGAGGGTCGAAAAGAAGGTCATCGATACAGCGCGCAGAAATGATTTATTATGTAACATAGTCGCCGCGGGTGACATAAACTCAGTCTTGACATTCTAGCACGCGTCAAAGTTGATCGGCCAACTGAGTTTGCGCCGGCCAGTTCAGCGCGCATATGTGGAACGACGTTCTTGACTGCTGACGTTGCAGATCGTCAAGCCGTAACGTCGTGCTAATCTCTGTCACGAACCGCTAATCTTTGCCATGAACCGCTAACCTTTGACATGAATGTACCCCTAACCTTCGATGTTCTGGACCGCTCGACGTTCTGGACCGCCACACCGGACAAAAGCAAATGAACAAATCCATCAACAGAAAATAAACATTGAGAGTTTGAGACAGTCTCAACGCTTAATTTTGGGCAACTATTGACCGGTGACGTGGTCCCAGATTCGGCCAGTCCATGGTTCGACTAAACCCATATCGCGCATGTACAGTGACCGCTTTTATCTGCTCTGACGCGCTCTGACGTAGTGTCAACGGCATACGTCACGTCACGCCCGGGCCGAGATTCGTCTAAACGCACATTGCGCATGCACGTGTGAACATCATCGCCCGTTCTTATACATCTGCCTGTTCTTATTCCTGTTCCAATCACGGAACGTGAGTGTGTAGGTAGTAAACAGGTACAGGCGTGGGTCTGCGTGGTGTTTTGGTGGTAAAGATGTTTGCGAGCGCGTACTTTTGTTTTGTGATGTGTGAGGTTGTATACACAGATACATGGGTGTGTGATTGGGTTGTTGTAAACGTAAATCTACTAAAACCAATTGGATAGAAACTGGAGACTAGGACTAGGACGATGTGAGTGAGTTAATTATTGTATAGGTACCAAATTCTTTAACGTGCATATAATATATATATATATATATATATATATATATATATATATATATATACATATATATATATATATATATATGACGCACTGCAGGAGATAAGCATCCCCTAATAACAACTTGCTTTGTAACTTTAGCAGCCATACCACAGCCCAACCTGTGCTGTTTGTTGGTGTCTTCCCGTTATGGCTACTTCCCGTTATAGTTACTTTTTATCCCCGTTATAGCTACTAATTAATTTTTAAAGTTGAACTAGTCCCATTATAGCTACTTTTCTATTTCTCCATTTTACAATGTAGCAAGATAAGGGAGCATTAACTATTTCATCTCCATCCAGCTGATGTCCACGAGGGGATGTGTCCCACTGAGGAATTTCAATATTCAAGTGATAATTGTTAACGAGTACTGTGTGGAGACATGCCTTCGTGATGATTCAAAGATCTCCATGGACATGTGGAATGTCTACACAGAAACTGACAAATGGGCAAACAACCATGTTGAGGGTTGGAATTCAAAGTTTGCGAAATTGGTGGGGAAACACCATCCCAACATCTTCCAGTTCATGGTTGCTAAACATGATGCTGCCATCCCACCACCACATAACAACAATAATTGATGACTTTCATTACTTTTTGATAGATGCAATTATGTACTCAGTACAATTAACAGTTGTCTTTTTTTAAATGTTTTGTACAAGTGTTTTGTGGTATATTCTTCATTAACACATTTCATGTAGAAATCTTACAGTAATCTGAAATAGTTAATGCTCCCTCTTGCTGTCCCCTCCTGAGTTGTGTAATTAAATAACTAGCTATAACGGGACTAGTTTGCCGGTCAAACTTAGCGAGTAGCTATAATGGAAAAATAATGTAGCTATAATGGGAAGTAGCTATAACGGGAAGTAGCTATAACGGACCTAGACCCTGTTTGCTGTGTCAGTATGGTGTGAATGACTGGGCAGTTAGCTGCTAAATCCCTGTCCATTATGTTTATGTGCAAACTGTAAACCTGTCTAAATCCCTAACTATTCTGTTTGTCCCATCTGATATATGACATATTTGAATTGTATTGTATTGCTAATATGATCCCTAGGATTTAAAATATTGTTATTGTATAATTCGTATTTGATCACGTGTATTTGACATTTAAAAGGGGACATTTCAAATTCTTAAATTTGATTTTGATTCAGAAATCATAAATTTCAGAAATCATGTATTTGATTCAGAAATCATAAATTAAATTATAAACGTTTGTGTTATATTCCACCAACAAATCTTGTTTATTTATTAGATATTGATACTGATTTACTAAATAGTATAATTTTATATCCTGCTGGTTCGATACTCAATATTGCAATATTTCTGTAAGTTTAATATTTTCCTCTTGATACTTCATTGACATAGTTGAACCACCACTAAATTGACACTCATTATAACACTTGTATGCTATTTGTTACAGTATCACTGTGATACTTTTAGTTTGTTGTATCATGATATATGGACATCTTGAGTATCAATCCAGTATTAAATGGTTCATTCAACACATGAGAAAGTCATCTGATTAATAATAATAATAACATCGATAGTGGATAGCAGTAATCAGTTAGAACACTAGATATTGGCACAGCAACAGAAAAAGAATGACACCTGATTCCATGGAGGTCGCCTTTACGGTAGAAACAGGATATTCATTACAGTAATCGTGAAAGTATTCATGATTACATTCTAAAGTAATCGTACTCGAGTACATTCTAAAGTAATCTTACTAATACTCAAGTTCATTTGTTTTCTAAGTACTCATACTCGTACTCATGCATGTTCAAAGTAATCGTACTTGAGTACATTTGTATTGTATACTTGTATATATACATATATACTAATTTGCTGTAAATAACAAGGCTGTTGTTCAGTTGTAGAAGCTAGAGTAGAGCTTTGTAGTAAGTCAACAATTAAATCCATATAATATACAATATGTACTTGATAATTAACAGCAAACTTGAAGGGAACCAACCACACACAGGTGGCTGGACCCACCCATAAAATGACAAAAGACAGGTTTCAATTTAAACAAGAAATCCATTTGTAGAAGTGGAAAGCCTCAATGCGCCCCCAAACCCCTTCATAAGTACCCCGGGTATGTATAACTCAGGATCAATAACATATATAAGGCATTTTCAGTTAAATCCATATAACATACCATGCGTACATAATAATTTAACAGCAAACTTGAAGGGAACCAATCACACGCAGGTGGCTGGAACCACCCATAAAATGGCAAAAGACAAGTTTCATATATAAGGCATTTTTTAGGATATTACAAATTAAGTTAACGTGAAAAACGTTCTCACTTATATTGCAAAGTTAGCTGTGTGACTGAGATAAATTATTGTCAATGCTTCTTAGCATATTATTTACAACCACAATAATACACATTCACTAGATCGATACTACTAGCTGACCCCACTAAGTCACCCGTCTACATATGAAGGCCAACCTAAGTTGACACCTTCAAATACCAGTTACCAAGGTGGGTGCATCTAATAAAATGCTTCAGTGAATGCCAGTCATCTAGTAAATACACAGCAAGGTAGAATTAGAGCACACTAGACTGAATCCTTATGCAATGTTTTGATTGTGGGTTGCAAATACTGAATAGAATAGGAGGTAAACTCAAGAGGAGGCTAAGGTTAGCAACCATTATACGCCAAGACAATATTGATGTCTGCCCAAGCTCCAAACAGAGTTCTCCGGTGACCTCTCGAAACATGTAAACCACACAATGATAAACATCTAGGCTCCATCTCTCTTCTAATTGAGATGTGTCATCTCTTACAGTAATTGATGTACGCTTTATTGTTTAAAGGGCTAAACATATAATAATTAAAATATTTTTATATCAAACACATTTTAGGCGCCATCAGCTACATTAAGAAATAAAAGAAATAAAAAGAAATATTGTAAGAATTGTTAAGCCTAGGCTAAGTCAAAAACTAAATTACAAGGAAAGGAGAGTCCCAATTTTAACAACACTGCTTTATTTAATCAGAAAACTTTGAACCAGGGCCAACACTGGACACTAAATTGAAACTCATATGCCTGTTAGAGGGAGGAAGCCATTATTATATTGATCTCTTTGACTTAGCCTTTAGTTCTTGGACAACCCAAACATTTCTTTCTCAATGTTTCTTCTTTGACCTGGCTGAATTAAACTGACTGCTGGTGTATTTGAAGTTTTGAACTGACAACTGGACTAACGGTAACCACATCAATTTTTTTAACTCTTGTATGGTGCGTTAATGCGTGTATTAATTAATATTTAATTTCCCTGATGCTTTATGTACACGAGCAGTTCTAGTGGACGCAACACATACATGATACGACGCTAAAATTTGCAGCAAAATCAATTTTCCTTAACATATTAATGATGTTGATATACCAATTATTATATGAATTAATGCGTTGTTTGTTGAAAGTAAGTTGAACTTTAGCAATATCTTAACGGGTACCTTCGTTCGTAGCTTCGACTATATTTTTATGGGAGACGTGGACCTTGGAATTACCACATGTATGGTATAATACACATAAAATTATATAAATTGATACATTGTTGTTTCAATATGCATGCCTCATTGACAATAAACTATCTTACCTCGGCGAAGGCCACTGACACCAACTCCTCGTCTATACGCACGCACGCACGCACGCACGCACGCACGCACGCACGCACGCACGCACGCACGCACGCACGCACGCACGCACGCACGCACGCACGCACGCACACACACACACACACACACACACATATTAAATAGCCACGTTACTCAACGAGGCTGATGCTTGGGGAAACGCAGTCACCGGCGAAAAAAACATTAAAGAAATTGCGATCAATGCTTTCCACGAACGAACGCACGCACGCACGCACACAGAAACATTATTTTACAATAACAAAATTGGTGTAAGTATTGATTTTTTCAAAAGTAGCCAATTACATAGTATTGGATCTTTTCTCAAGTATTGTTTTCAATGTAATTACTGAAAGGACGATCGATAATTATAAAAGACATAAAATTGCATGATAACTGTATGATATCCGAACATTTTAATATATACTACTTATCAACTATTGTATTATTTATTTATTTTAACTTGTAATATAGTTAATGTTGTCAGTATTAGTATTTTAGTATTATTAAGACTAATATTAATTATTTATATTGAAAACATTACATTGATTAATTAATTTTACAACTACATCTACTTGTTAACTGTAGGGTAATCTCCACATTCCTATAAAATGTAACGCGCCTCTGAATGGTTTTATTGCTAGAGATATGGCGTAAACAAATACTGTTAATTATTATATTATAATATTATTATTATGACCAGCAAATGTGATTGGCGGAATCAGCTCTGTGGCAATTATTGTGAATTTTTATATTAATTTAACATTACATATAAATAGTACTCCGCATTATATTGTCCACTATTCTAGTATATTCGATTATTCTTTAATGGTCAACCCGATACGAAAACATAAGCTGCGAGTGTGAATGTATCGTAACTTATAGACGTAGGCGTCTAATGGAGAGATGGTAGCATGAAGAGAAACCGCAGAAAGCTAATGGAACCGGAAGGTAATTAGCGCCACCCAACCCCGCGCGCGCCCATTGCTTATCTATATCACACTATATATAGATAAGAGGAGGTACCAACTCCCAAACTTTAATGCTCTTGCCATTTTCCCTAGGCTGATGTGAGGGCTTAAAAGTGCTGCCACCTCACGGACCCTGGGTAACTGGGGCTACAAGTAGAATTGAAGGCCTTAAAAGTGCTGCCACCCCACGGAATACCGTATGTTTGAGTACGTATCCTTTATAAATGTTGATGTTGCAATTACCTTTGGTGTTCCTGATAGGTAAGATCGGAAATTTGAGTCTGGTTCTAAATGCTGAAACTGAGTTGATTCAGACGTAGGCGACTCTATTAATATTTTGCGAAAACAAACAGTGGCGCCACACACCGGAGCATGGAAACTGACCGACCGAAAATGTGATAACTCTGAAAATCACTAGAAGGTAGCAGGCGTAAGACCACCAAAATGTGCACATCCGCCATTGCCGAGTACCTTATAAAAGCAGCATTATGCACGTTGTCTGGATTTCTGTGAGGACATATGTAGTGTGGAGTGATTATAAATGACGTTTTTGTGCAGCGTGACATCAGAGCTGTGAAATTACGACAGCTGTCATTCGGTGCATTTCTGCGTATTAATACATTTGTCATTTTGCTTGGTGATGTAATCAGGGGCAATCCGTGGGTGGCTCAAGCAGAAATGGAGGGGTGTAAGGTTTGAATGAACTTTGTGGGAGCCTGAGGTATTAAAAGTTCACGAATTTTCCACTGAACCTCTGTCTGTGGAGGGTAAACATGCTGTGAAATTGTCAATAAGAGAGCTGATCAAGATTAATAGGAAATGAAGGAAACGTTATAATGGTCGCCTATGGAAAATGCAAATGTGGTCTTAGGCCAGCACTTGACTTTTATTATTCGACCGCGAATGGAGATTTCTTCTTCTTCCGAGTACCGCCTAGCTTCAACATGCTGAAGATACAGGCGGGCGAACAGGAAAAATCAGAAATATATATATATATATATATATATATATATATATATATATATGTATATATTTTTTTTCGTTTTGGGTGCATTGCAGTGTATCAGAGCCGTAATTTGTGCATGTAAAAGTAATGCGTGCAAAAAAAACTAGTTATATCTAAAAGGTGGAATAATGGAAAGTCTGGATATTGCTCTTAAAAGAATCAAGGCTGTTTTTATTTACAATATGTTGAGGGAGGGAGTTCCAAAGTCGAATGGTATTTGGGAAAAAATAATACAAGTGGTAGTTACATCTGGAGTGAGGGATAACGTAAGACAAGGAATGTTGCTTTCTAGTGACTGTGTTTGAAGGAATTAGATATTTATTTGCAGGTATGCCCACTAGGTCATTTGATATTTTATATAACATGCATAGTTTTGCATCTTTTCTACGGTCTGCTAGGGATCTCCAGCCTAATGACTGGAGCATATTGGTGACACTTGACGTATTATGGTGGCGATGTAAAACATATCGAGCTGCTCGGCGTTGTATCATTTCAAGTTTATTTATTTGTGTAGCGGTGTAAGGGCCCAGACAGTACAGCTATTTTCCAGGATAGGTCTAACAAAGGTGAAATAAGCAAGAGTTTTTATTTGGATTGATGATACTTTTAGATTTCTGCGGAGGAAGCCTAATGATATATTTGCTTTTGAAGAGATGCTATTTATGTGGGCATTCCACCGAAGGTCAGATGTTATGGTTAGGCCAAGATATTTAGCTTGTGAAACAGTTTGAAGTGGTTGTCCGTGGAGAATGTACTGGCTTTTAGTGATAGTTTTATTTCTTGTAACAGGGATGACATGGCACTTTTCAAGGTTGAAACTCATTTTCCATTTTTTTGTCCATTTGTCGAGTGTGTTAAGGTCTTCCTGGAGTGCAGCTGTGTTTATCTTAGGCTTAAGAGCTATATACATTATGGTGTCATCAGCAAAGAGTCTAACTGTAGAAGTAATATTGTCTGGAATGTCGTTAATGTAAAAAAGGAATAGGCAGGGACCAAGTACAGAACCTTGAGGGACTCCTGATGTTACAAGGATTTCAGAAGAAGCCTCGCCCTCTATTAGTACTCTTTGTGATCGATCGGTTAAAAATGCTTTAACCCAGGAATTTGTTTTGCCTTGGATGCCATAGTGATGGAGTTTGTCAATTAGTTTGGTACGGCTGACCTTATCAAATGCTTTAGAAAAGTCCATCACTATGACATCCGTTTGTGCGCCAGATTGCATATTTGTGACTAGGTCGTTTGTGAACTGGATGAGTTGTGTCTCACATGACACACGAGATCGAAAGCCATGTTGAAGGTCGTAAAGGATGTTGTGTGACTGTGCATGTTTCATTATATTACTAACTAAGATATGTTCCATTAATTTAGATGCTATACATGTCAAGGAGATGGGTCTGTAATTGGAAGCGAGGTATTTTTGGCCATGTTTGAAGATAGGTGAGACATTTGCTTTTAACCAGTCTTTGGGGACTTCTTCTGTTTCATATGATTTCCGAAAGATTAAGGTAAGTGATGGCGTAATTTCAACAGCTAACTCTTTTAGAATTCTTGGGTGGATGTTGTCTGGTCCTTGGGCTTTATAGGGTTTAAGATTTTGCAGGAGTTTTAGTACACCAGTTTCTGTAATTTCTATGTCTGGCATTTCTGGTAGAGTTGAATTGTATAGATTGGTTTCTTGAGGAGATTGGTCATGTGTAAAGACTGACTGGAACTGTTGATTTAGTATCTCTGCTTTGGCTGTGGGGTTTGAATGTAGGATTCCATTTTGTCTGAGTGGTGATACCCCTGTGTGGTCTGTACGGCAGTGTTTCATGTACGTCCAAAATTTCTTAGCATAACTTGGTTTTTGAGTACCATCATCAGTAGAGGTGACAATCTCATTTACATAGTTCCAGTAGGCAGATCTTAGTTGTTGCTGTATAGTTCGTTTTAGGTCTTTGTATTTTGGAGTGTGCTTGTGATTTTTATACATTCTGTCCCTTTTCCTCATAAGTTTCTTTAATGTTTGTGTGATCCAAGGGTATCCATCCCTGGATGGTATGTACATTTCAGCTCCTTTGACAATGGTATCCCGAAATGTACACCATAATGTATTTGCACTGTTTTGTTCATAGCAATTTTGAAGAGTTTTGTTTACTTCTCTCATTTGTTGTCTGAAATTTTCCCAGTCCGCCTTATTGAAAAGGGGAATCTTTCTCGGTTTCTGTTTCTGTTTCATTGGGTTTATGTCTAGTTCTGTGTAGCAACAGTCATGGTCTGAAATTCCTGGTAGTACCTCTGTTCGGTTTATGTTAGTAGGATTGTTTGTTATCATTAGGTCCAGGGTGTTATCTCCTCTTGTTGGTTTATGTATAATTTGTATATGGCCAAAGTCATCAAGAATGTTTCGGAATTGTTCATGTAGCGATACATTTTGGCAGTTTGATTTTAACAGTTCGTTATGCCAATCCCATCCTGGGAAGTTGAAATCTCCTCCAATGAATATGTGTTGGTTTTGTTTTACTCTGTTTAATGATATTTCGAACTGTTCTAAGCTGTTTTCGTCATTTACATTAGGTCTATAGTAGGCACATATATGAAGCAGTTTACAACCAGCTAAGCAGATCTTTATCCAAATAATTTCACAGTCTGTCTCTAGTTCAAATTCTTCTTCACTAATCAGGTCAGAACTCACTGCAACAAATACCCCTCCTCCTCTCTGGTCTTCATTTCTGTCATTTCTATAAACATAAAATTTGTCAGGGAAATATTCAGTGTCTGATATGCTGTTACTAAGCCAGGATTCTCTGCCAATAATGATGTCTGGTTTTGTACTATCAATGAGTGATAAAAATTCGGCTTTCTTGTTTTTTAGTGATTGACAGTTTAGGTTGATGATTCTCAGTGGGTTTTTTGTTTTGGGAATATGGGTGTAACTGTGCTGTTTTCTCTGACTGGAAGGTGAAGATGTATGATTTTTACGTTCGTAGACTTGTTATGATTATAGAGTATAATCTGCATAACGCCATATGCACAGTTGAGACTATATTAACCAGGTGATTGTTTTGTGTATATCTAATTTTACAGTTATTATTTTCCTGTTATGAAATTAATCCGATTGGCAAGCGACTGAGCGATAATATAAGATATTTAGTTTGGCTGCAATAACGTAAGTTACAAATGTCGAGAGGTAAAATACACACAGAAGTAAAAACATGTCTGCATCGTGTGACTTACATTATTTAGCCCAAAGAGTTCATCATTTGTAAGTAACAAATGCAGTCGTTCCCCTTGAATGTGTTGATCTCACAAATGCATTATCCACATTGCCCTAAGGCTTAGCCTAGGCTTGGCCCAACTTCATATAATTATGAACTTGCCACCCCACATGCCTAGGCTATGCCTATGGCATGGCTATGGTTGTTAGATTTGTATATTTTTCTCGAAACGCTATTTATATATCAGTGTACTTGATATTTACTGTCACTAACACTAACTATAAGTGATATTTACTGTCACTATATTTACTGTCACTAACACTAAGTGTTCAAACATCAACAGCCAGTGTGGTGGACATCGCATCACACAGTAGTTTATCATCTGTGACACTTATTACTGAGTGAAAGCGAGTAACAAGTTCGAGTGTTTGTGGAGATTTAATCCAGGAATATAATTCATTCACAGCTTGAGCCACAACAACAACGTGTTTAGAGACGATGAGGAAGTGTGTCTCTTGGCTGCCGCTGTCAGATAAAACAACAACATCCGAGAATTAAAGTAAGTTTAATCAATTATATTACAACATGAGTTAACAGTTGTCGTTGGTTTACTGTAAACATGTCGTCTTCGCGTGGGAGAGTTGAGAGAAGCCAGTTTGAAATAAGTCAGTTTGAAATAAACAACTGGTTCTTTACTTTACAGTTCCGGGTGGTGCCATCTATCTGACAACGGCCTGAAAGTCATTGCTGAAGCATCAGTGACAACCTCACTATGCTCACGTAAGAACATATTCACTTAATCACCCCACATCAGGTCACATTTACCCAGTCACCCTAACTAATGATGTCTTGTTATACGTTTGGCAGCATTTGCAAAATTATATTTTCCATATTTTGAAGGCCACTAAAATAATATGTTACTTTACATTCACCCCACCGTCTTGAATTGTTGCTGTTGTTGCTGAGCTAATTGGTGTGTATAAAAAAAACTGTATATGAACATTGTTTACTTTGAGTGTTGAGCGAGGCCGATTAATGTGTGTCGACTGTTGTCTCCTCTACAGGATTGACACCCTCAGAATGACATCCGCCAACAAAGTCACATTTACATGCCTGCTGCGTCGTTGACCCGGGCTGACGATAAAGGATACAATGTAAGATCACGTCTTTATCACAATAGGCTAGGGCTAGAATAATGTTCCACTCTATCGGGCCTTGGAAAAGACTCCAGGCAGAGTTGAGGGGTGGAAAAGTGCTGCCACGTCACGGAGCCTGGTTAATTTAGGCTAGTGTGAATAATGAAATCGATCTGTATTACCGCCCAAAATATGTTAAGTTAAATTTTAACTACGTGGTGTCAATTTATCAAATGTTTGAGTCCACATGAAGAAATTGTTCGTAAATTACATTAGTATAATTGGAAAAATTTATTTTTCTTTATTTCAAAACCAATTTTGAAATAAGCCGTTAAATACAAACGTGCAACAACTTTCGTCATCGAGCGACCAATCTATATCTATATCGTTTAATAGTGGTATAATGTAACCTTTCTGTTAGTATGACAACATGACAAAATTATATCAAATAACATATTTTATGGGAGTATGTGCTATACGTGGAACGGCCACAACAATGCTACCAACTCAGTGTCATTGTGTGGCATTGACTTTCCAGTTCTCATATCTCCAGTTCCATCGTCATTCTGTCGTTCATATAAATATAGGCCCCGATAAATATGACTTATTCTACATATTATGTCATCATGCGGACAGATGATAAACCACTGTTAAATGGTACACAAAGTGTAAATTTTACTCAAAGCACATAGATATATTTATAGTCTGTTCCAAGCTGTTCCGACCCTCGTTGCTCCAATTACAGAGCCCCCACTGTATTTGTGGCTGAACTTGGTGATTTTATACGACATGGCCACTGATGAAAATGTGCACATTAAAATGACTAAAACCAGCTGTTGATCACTAGAAGAAATAAAAATGCTAGACTCATAAAAAATGATGCTATATGTAGTGATATCATAACATGTCGTCTAAGTGTCTGTTCATAAGAGCAATTTTTATCCATATGTCTAATAATATCACTAAATGTCCTCTACATGTCTAGTTTTGTCACTAAATGTCATTTACGTGTTTTGGTAGTTTCAATAAGTGTTGTCCACATGTCTGGTAGTCTCACTAAGTGTCCTCCAAATGTTTGATACTTTCACTAAATGTAGTTCTTTTGTTTTGGACAGCCAGGTGACTGTAGCAAGTGTGGATGGCTATTGGCGTCAGATGTGTCAACAATGAAGTGGTGACGAATCAGGCTGCTGCATATTGACAACAATAACTGTCAAATTCTGGTGTTTCAACCAGTGCGGTGACAATTACAACAGCAACATAAACAGACACTGACCCGCATAGCATCTGCCATAGTGTATGACATCGAACCAAGTCATGAAATGTCACCATGAGTGTGTTTTGAATGTGATAGAATGACAGACTTTGTGAAACAAAGTGTTCAAAGGTAACTCATCTGAAGGCTGATCTTTTGTATTCATAGATTCGCGAAAAATTCTCCAAGCCACTAGGAAACAGTGTTTATTGTTTTCTGGCACAAAGATACATGTTTGTCGCCATATCACAAAACTGAAAAACTGTTTTAATATGGTAAATGCATGATTTACTCCAAACCCTTTATGATGTGGATGCATTCTATTGCTGCATGTTTTTTTGTACGGGGTACACACATTTGTTCTATGGTAATCCGATTTCTTAACTAATGAGGTTCTTTAAGTATGAATTCTTATAAGACAACTGAAGTCATTGAGAACAGATTCAAGTGTGACACTTGCGAACAATATTTCTTAACAAAAGATGAGTTATTAATTCATGTACGAACCCACGCACGGGTAAGACCCTTCAAATGCGACACCTGTGGGGCATCCTACTTGAGAAATAGCCATTTGAAGGTACACATTCGTATCCACGGTGGGGAGAAACCATACAAATGTGATACCTGTGGTGCACACCTCTCAAACACAGCTGATGTGAAGAGACATGTGCGTATACATACTGGGGAGAAACCATACAAATGTGATACCTGTGGTGCACACCTCTCGTCAAATGGACTTTTGAAGAGACATGTTCGTAGGCATACTGGGGAGAAACCCTATAAATGTGATACCTGTGGTGCACAGTTCTCACATAATTGTAATTTGAAGACACACAAACGTATGCATTCTGGGGAGAAACCTTACACATGCAATACATGTGATGCACGGTTCTCAAGAAGTGATCATCTGAAGAGACATGTGCGTATTCATACTGGGGAGAAACCCTACAAATGGTATACATGTGGTGCACAATTCTTACGAGGTTCTCATTTGAAGACTCATGTGCGTACTCATACTGGGGAGAAACCATACAAATGTGATACCTGTGGTGCACACCTCTCGTCAAATGGACTTTTGAAGACACATGTTCGTAGGCATACTGGGGAGAAACCGTATAAATGTGATACCTGTGGTGCACAGTTCTCACAATGTAGTAATTTGAAGACACATAAACGTATCCATTCTGGGGAGAAACCTTACAGATGCAATACGTGTGATGCACAGTTCTCACAACGTAGTAATTTGAAGATACATAAACGTATCCATTCTGGGGAGAAACCTTACAGATGCAATACGTGTGATGCACAGTTCTCATTCAGTAGTCAACTGAAGATACATATGCACAGTCATACTGGGGAGAAACCCTTCGAATGTGATACCTGTGGTGCACACTTCTCATCAAATGGACTTTTGACGAGACATGTCCGCATTCATACTGGGGAGAAACCGTACAAATGTGATACCTGTGGTGCACACTTCTCATCAAAAGGACTTTTGACGAGACATGTCCGCATTCATACTGGGGAGAAACCGTACAAATGTGATACCTGTGGTGCACACTTCTCATCAAATGGACTTTTGACGAGACATGTCCGCATTCATACTGGGGAGAAACCGTACAAATGTGATACCTGTGGTGCACACTTCTCATCAAATGGACTTTTGACGAGACATGTCCGCATTCATACTGGGGAGAAACCGTACAAATGTGATACCTGTGGTGCACACTTCTCTTTAAAGTGTACTTTGATGGGACATGTCCGCATTCATACTGGGGAGAAACCCTACAAATGTGACACATGTGGTAAAACATTTCAACGAAGTGGTTATTTACAGATACATGTCCGTAGTCATACTGGGGAGAAACCCTACAAATGTGAGATATGTGGTACACACTTCCCTTCACGTGGAATTTTAAAGACACATAAACGTGTTCATACTGGGGAGAAACCCTACAAATGTGATACCCGTGGTGCACAATTCTTGCGATGTTCTCATTTGAAGACTTATGTGCGTACTCATACTGGGGAGAAACCATACAAATGTGATACCTGTGGTGCACGCTTCTCGTCAAATGGACATTTGAAGATACATGAGCGTGTGCATACTTGGGAGAAACCTTATAAATGTGATACCTGTGGCGCACAGTTCTCACAAAGTATTAATTTGAAGACACACAAACGTGTCCATTCTGGGGAGAAACCTTACAGATGCAATACGTGTGATGCACAGTTCTCACAAAGTATTAATTTAAAAATACATGTGCGTATTCATACTGGTGAGAAACCATACAAATGTGACACCTGTGGTGCACACTTCTCATCAAATGAACTTTTGAAGAGACCTGTTCGTATCCATACTGGGGAGAAACCGTATAAATGTAATACCTGTGGTGCACACTTCTCACAATGTAGTCATTTGAAGATACATAAACGTATCCATTCTGGGGAGAAACCTTACAGATGCAACACTTGTGATGCACAGTTCTCATTCAGTAGTCAACTGAAGAGACATGTTGTGAGCGTCCATACTTGAACTTGCACAGTCCACGTAAACAAACACTGAAGGAACATAATTTATAGATATTGAATAAATCACCCAGAATGCAACAGTACTGCAGGACGTTTGCTGTGTGGTTGCACTCTGTAGTTGCCCGTGTGGTTGCACTCTGTAGTGTCTCCTAAATGGCTGGAGTACCCGTGTTTGTCACTGCACTGACCTAGTAGGAAACACGAACCCCTTTTGTTAGTTTAACTTCTGGTACTCAATTTGATTGCATTAGTGACCTTTTTACGTCAAGTACAATCTATACGTTACTGTCTATGATTTATGATACAGCGTCGCGTATTATTTAGTTGTGCTTGATCATGTTGCCATGTCGAATATGACCTTAAATGTGTATCATCACACTCATTCGGACTACATTATCACTTCAAAATTAGTATCTTGTGCCAAATCATGATGGAGGGTCAGGTTTACACACCGGTTTTGGGATTGTTTGTCACGTGGCTTACATTACGAGAAATATAATTATTTGAGTGAATTGGTGAAAATCCTTTCCATCAATTTGATACTTTAGAGGTCTGCCTGACACGTGCGAATGAACTTAATCATGTTCGTCCCCAGTCGGACATAAGGACTCATGACACAGTTAACTTTCCCATTGGCCACCATTTTAGCGTTTTCTAGGATTATTAGAATACCAGACGCAGAATAATTATAAAACGTATTATTGCCTGTTGTTATCAAATTCAAATTCCAATATTTAGTTCTCTCGTAAAGTGCCGCTATGTATGACACCCGTCACTATTTACAAATGAATGCAGGCAGTAATACAACAGAGGTGTCAACAAGCCAAATCACTGCCAAGTATCCATCCGCTTAGTAAAATCAGCTAAAATGCACCATTCCAAGCTGTCAACAACTTGCACAATCACACCTGTAAATCTGACTGCTCAAATGCACTTATTTCACAGATGGTGAATGTTGAAAGAAAATCAAAAATATATGGGACTATACAACAACATTCATCCACAGGGTCCCGTCCTTTGCTGTGGCCTGACCTTCGCCCCACGAGAGTCCCACGTCTTGTAGTCTCGTCAATACTGTACTGAAATGGGCTACGATTCCAACAATTGATTTTTATGAAATGTGTGATGATACATCATCAGGCACCATACACCATTGTGTATTTGGGTTTCGTAAATACGTTAGTTAATTTCCCATAATCTTTGTTGGAACATTTTGTGACAACCAACCCCATAGTGTGCGACAACCACTCCGGGCAAGGGCAGATTGTCACAGGAGAGACCCTCTAGAATGCCAACCCAAACTATCATATTTTTAATAAAGACGTCGACAATATTAACACCCAAACAGTCATTATTCATTATAGTTAACGTTAACAAAAAAAACTTACAAATGTTTTATTACAAAACAGAGCATTACAAATATCCGAACTATCCACAGTCTACATCTCATCTATCCACGCCGACATAAATCTGTTTGAGGGAAGAGTTTCGCTACAAAAACCAGGTTTTCGTTGTTTTATGCGACTCAAGGGGTATGTAGTTGGGTGATTTTGCGTGTTGTGTGACGAATCCAACAAGTGATTAAATATACATTAATCATACGTAACGTGCGACTTTTTATGTCGCATTTGTTTCAGTCATTTCAGAATTGCACCATCAGGCATCGTTGTGTATTACTTTTTTCGTTTGTTGATTACATAGACACACACACAAACACAAACAAAGACACATACAGACGCACGTACGCATGCACACACACACGCACACACACACACACACACACACACACACACACACACACACACACACACACACACACATATTTTATCAAATGCTTTCTTCCAATCAGATTATTTTCTTTGCTTTTCGCTCTTTCTATTCGCAATGATGTCACAAACATAATAACAAACGTAGAATGAGTCATACTTATGACTGAGTGTTTTGTGGTTTATGTAATTAACGCAATAATTGACTGTTCACAGTGCTGAGGCGACAGAATGTACATAGCATCCAGAAAACCCCCTGAAATAACAGTTTTAATGTTGTCCTCAAATAATGTGTATTATTAGTGTTACATGAGTAATCTTGCAGAAGTTTAATTGATTATTCACCACGTGTCTTATAACAAAACATCTGTCAAACGATGATAAACATGGCTGCCAACATGTGCGTTTGTTCCTACGTTTGGTTAAAATTCCGGTTTCAGAAATTTATATTTATGTCAACAACATACAGGAAATGTGTTAAAGTGAAAATGCAAGCAGAAATGTTTGTCGTAGGAGCAATATCGTCGCCACATTGATGCAGTTCACGCAAACCTATAACTGTTGACAATATCGTGGGCAAAGACAACGCTTAACCGTTAACGGAGGTCACGCGTAATTTTGACACATACATAGCCAAACCGCAGAAACAGTAGAAGAACCACGTGGAAACATTATCACATGTACCGTGTAAACAGAGGCTATCCGCGTGGACACATGGTCTTACTCATTGGTCGAAAAACGCCCTGTCGCAACCTGAGTGGTGAGCCAAAACGTGCTACCGTGGCAGGATCACGACCTCTATATATGTCATTGACCTCAATATAGGTCAGTGGCCAGGATTCTCGTTTGTTACTAACGTAGTTTCCGTTATTATTAGTGCGGTGGGTCGAGAAAGTCAGAGAAAAGGTAGACTAGGCGGAATGCTGTGAGTGTACACATTTTTATCACGTTCAATAACATATAGTGCAATATGCAAACAAACAGGAGGCGTGTGCGATGACTAATAATGGCTCCCACTGAGTACACATATGCTTGATTACCCTCTTTGTTTATATATGTTTTAAACATCCTTTCCCGCATCAAGCCAGCAAACCTCTCGTCGGGCAACCAGTCGACATTCCATCTGCTGTAAAGGTACATTAATGTATATATGATGCCTTCATATTGACGGACATATCAGACTATGCTATGTGTGAGGCTTCGGAGTCTTCCGCAACACGGTGCCGCATTTTACATACGTCAAGAATACGTAAAAAACGTCACTCAGACCCTAGTTGCGTCAGAGCGCCTTCTGTCGGATTAGTTATTGTGGTACCTAATTGTTCCGCTGCATCGGGTCTGCTCAGATCACGTCTTCCTGTGTTCGAACGATACGCGACAAATTGTGCTTATGAAAACTCCCGTTCCCTGTCAATATCTTTAGCATAGAAATTTGTCATAATTCAAATAGGATGAGTTTACCCTAAGTTTACTCTGTTATAGGCGATAAGTACGCAGCTTGCTGCAGCCCAAGAGGTGACAGGGCAACGAAAATGCCACCATTCTCAACGTGCTTGATGGCTAATGGCTATTAAATTAACATAACTATTCAAAATGTTATCCGGTCACTAGTGGAAGGTCAAATTATTCAGGCAGGCAGGCAGGCAGGCAGGCAGGCAGGCAGGCAGGCAGGCAGGCAGGCAGGCAGGCAGGCAGGCAGGCAGGCAGGCAGGCAGGCAGGCAGGCAGGCAGGCAGGCAGGCAGGCAGGCAGGCAGGCAGGCAGGCAGGCAGGCAGGCAGGCAGGCAGGCAGGCAGGCAGGCAGGCAGGCAGGCAGGCAGGCAGGCAGGCAGGCAGGCAGGCAGGCAGGCAGGCAGGCAGGCAGGCAGGCAGGCAGGCAGGCAGGCAGGCAGGCAGGCAGGCAGGCAGGCAGGCAGGCAGGCAGGCAGGCAGGCAGGCAGGCAGGCAGGCAGGCAGGCAGGCAGGCAGGCAGGCAGGCAGGCAGGCAGGCAGTGCGTGTGGTATTTTTGTAACATGCTTGTTATACTTCAGGTCCGAGGAATGTTCTTCACCTCTGATTTCATTAGGTATTTCGTTGCACTTGAAACGTGGACTTTATGACTCTGTCCACTTAAATACATTGAGGAGGCTTTGAACGTACACAATCCTTTTCAATTATCCAAGGTGAAAACATCACATAAACCAGGACATACGTTTTCTTGCGGACGACACCATGACGCCTGGGGACGGATGTAAGCGAGACCGAAACACGGTACTACAAAGTTTTTTGTTGAATTCGCTCTGAATGTGTTCATTGTGTGTTCTCTCAGCATTCCCTTTAACATTGTCTGCAGCATCAAGCGTCTTTCTCTTGGGATAAAGATCACCTGTATGATGCACAAGATGGCGATGTTTCTCTGATTCTTGCCTCATATATACCTGCTATACGTTTCATACGTTGGACGTACGTGATATTTATATTACGTATATCTTATATAGGACGCTGTTTGTCACTCAACCTTTGTTTTTGTTTTAATTGGAGTCCCCGTAACTATAGTTTATATGTTGACCATGTTTCACTTAGTTGGTGAAATAAATGACTGTGCGCTTGTTAGTTTGTATATCAGTATGACTATATGTCTGTCAGTTAGCCAGTCAGTTTATTTGTTTGTCTGTCAGTGTTTTTGTCTTACTATATGTCTCTGTGCCTCAGCTGCGCGCGCACGCGCCTGCGCGTATGCGTGTGTGCGCGTGTGCGTGCGTGCGTGTGTGTGTGTGTGTGTGTGCGCGCGCTTGTGTGTGTATGTGTGTGTGCGTGCGTGCGTGCGTATATGTCTGTCGGTCTGCCTATCTGTCTCTCTTGCTAGCTCCCTTTCCCTCCCTGTTCTGTCTGACTGCAATATATGACTGTAATGTATGTATGTATGTATGTATGTATGTATGTATGTATGTATGTATGTATGTATGTATGTATGTATGTATGTATGTATGTATGTATGTATGTATGTCACACACTTGGGCAGTGATGACACGTTTACTTGATAAGACGTTCATTGCGACACATAGAGGCATCAATCCATAAACGGTTGAAAAGCTGTCGACTTTTATTACGATCTTTGACCTGTGAACCATACCACAAATAGACGCCTCCTTTCGCCAGTCACTTATGTAAATACATCTATTTATATAAGACCGCGATGAATTTAACGGTGAAACATTTGCTGTGCAGCTTATGGTCCATGCACTTCATTCTATCAAGTGAGACAATGAAAAAATAACATACATAGGTAACAAAAGCAAAATTTACCAAGACGACATTAACATATTCTCGTGTTCGTACTTTCGTAACTAGTCACTTGAATTCACTTTAACGTAGGGACAGTCTTCCCTTTTGCTGAAAATACCTGAAGCGCGGGGTGTTTCTCGTGCGTGACTCCGGAAATAGTAACCGCGCAAAGGATTATGGTAATTGTATAAAACAACAAGGTGACTGTGGCTTAACCACTTAACCAAGATTGAACTTGATGATTGTATTTGTGATTGTAGATCGGGTGCTGGAAGGTATTTGTCATCGTGGGCGTGGTGTTGGAGTTAATTGCGACGACTGCGTCAACGACTGTGACGCTCAAAGCATGCATAGAACGTTGCGAGGAGAGATACAATAGGTGCATCATCAAATGCATGAAAAACGCCGTCGGCAAGGCTGACTTCTGTCGCAAGTACTGCGGTCATTTCAGGCAGTCCTGCATCGTCGCCTGCCATGTTGCAGAAGGGTTTGTGCCGTAGTTTCGTATCGTATTCGTTCAAGCTTGTCGATACATTGTTTCCCCATAAAGATGGATTATGATATTCGAATGTAAAGATCCGGTTTCTTGATTCAAGTTAAATAAAATGAAATTATCAAGTTTCTTGAGATGTAATTTCATTTTATTTAACTTTGATGTTCACTATGATCGCTCTGGGTCAGTGCAGAGCTGTTGCCAAGATACATTTATATAAACGATATATATATATATATATATATATATATATATATATATATATACATATGTATGTATGGATTAAGTTACTTGTTTTGTTTTATGTTTTAGTATTCACATACCAGTAGCTAATTTATCATTATTACACTTTTATAATGCAATGTTTACACCTTTGAACATAACTATACTCTACGAATAATAAAGTACGCCATTAGTCATTTATTTATTTTGATAAATAACATTATTCTGACACTTTGCTGCTCAAATAGTTGCTACCATGTAAGACATTTCAAAAATGTACACAACATTATCTTGTCTTTTTGTATTTGGGGACAACATATATTTCAAACAAAGCAATTTTGTTCATTATACGTGAACATATATATACACATGCATGCTTGCAAACGCGAGCACTTTGTACACACGCGAATACACAATTTAATTGTTTGCAGCCTTGAATCTAACGCACTGCGTTTCCGTTTTTCTCCTCACAATAGTTCTCTGTGTTAAAGCAGGCTGATAACCATCAGCTTTCCACATTTCCGATGAGGAACCATTAAAGTTGGGCTGAAATGCTTGAACAACCATTTCTCGAACATAAGAACTCATTGAGGAAGGTATATATGACCATGATTTTATGAGTTCGTGGCCACAGTATATATGTTTTCTTCTTCAAACTTTGACATATTTGGCGCTGGTCGCCGTCAATACTCTTGAGCTTCATTTGGTTTGACTCGCTCCGATCTAATCAATGTAAAGTATCACATTATTTCGCATAACTTCACTAATACAAATGTCAGCGCGAAAACTAGAATATGGCACTGTATTATATCTGGTAGGCGTAACATATATCAACATATCATTTGTATGCGTCTTCGAAATAAAAAGTGAAATAAACTTTAAACGATTTATATGCAACGAACCATTTTTAAACGCACGGCATAGTAGGTTAATGGGGAATTCCTCTGAATTTCCTAACCGATTAATTTGCAATTACATTCCATTCGCTATACAGAACAATTCAGTTTGACGAAGCCTTATGAAATAACTAAATCGAAGTTATTGTAAATACGCGTAACTTTGTTTAGTTTGGTTGGAAGTTTGGTTGGAAATAATAACCGTTTTGTCGACGGAACGAGTACGAATTTGCGCGTTTTTACTGCACGAATGTTAATACAGACTGAATGAAGTGTCGCGTTTGTAATTCTTTCGGAACATTTGAAATTTTTTAATTGATTAGACAGCAAGGAGTCAAACCAAATGCAACACGAAAATAACTGCAGCGACCAGCGCCAAATACGTATTTACAATTATTTAAAACATTTACCGTGGTTCCGCGCTCATCAAATCATCGTCACACAGCTTGTGAATGGTATGTACATGTAGTTATGTTTCGGCAATGGTTGTTCGAGCGTTTTAGCCCCCTTTTTGTGACACTACGGTGTAATCCCCTCTGTCTTATGACAGACAATGATACAAGATTCGGTGGAATAGTTGCAGACCTGTTCACAAAAATCTCCCCTCGACGGGGCGGCGACGAGCTTTATGAGACATCGACGAAGACATTTGCTGTGCATCTTCTTGCAGTATCTGATGCACGCCCACAGAGACACGGTCGAAAATCCGCCGATGCTGCTAAGACCAGCGAAAGCACAACGATTGCAATTACCTTCGACGACTCTACCTACAAATGCAAACACACGAGGCCACAGTTTTACCTACGTAGGCCTATATGATGGATGAGTTTCGTTCGTTCAAAAAGCAACTGACTACATTTCTGTTTAAAGGAGCGTTTTCACATTGAAGGAACATTTATATAATCCGAACATTTTAATATCTACTATTTATCAACTATTTTATTATTGTTTATTTATTATTAAGTTATTAATTGTTAACTTGTAACATAATAAATTTGTATGTATTAGCATTAGTATTTTAGTATTTTTATTACTAATATTAGGTATTTATATTGAATTTATTTTACAAGTTCATCTATATTTTAACTTTTTCTAGGGAAATCGTTATAGTCCTGTAATCCGCCTCAGAATATTTATATATGTCAAGGATGGACACGGAGCGCTGGATCATCGTTTCCCAATCTTTATTATACACGAAGAACACAAGACAAGACCCTGTAACAATAACACAGGTGTTACCACATATATAAATATACACACATACACAATACAACACAGGGATACCTTTACCATCAATCAAAGTAAACATCTAAAAACTGATGTCAATATACATTAAAATTAAGTACATGAAGCGTAAGTTAAAACACTGTCCAACAGCGCAACACAATCAACTGAATCCACTTAAGACATCCGTTCTCTGTTGACAACTTTATGACAACAATAGCACTAAGACAAATACACACCAACACTCGAAATATAATATAAGAATACAAGAATTAATCACGATATGTACCTACCCACAGCCAGGAATTTCAGGCACACACTTCTTGGCGCATCAGTTAGAGCAGCACACACTGTAGAATTAAAAGTATTTAACAATTAACACAGTGACCTTTCCCCTATTCTAATAAGTGTCATTAGGCCCATCAATGGTTAACCTCCAGCGACCGTCTGGGTAACTACATCTGAACTCTCACTCGCCGGCTCAATGCCGCCCTCTAGCGAGTATCATAGTACATACACAAATTTGGGTTATTACATACACGACAATTCACCAACCTCGTACTTTCTGAAATGTCTTCACTGTAAATAATCGACACCATAACAGTGCTACTCTAACGCTATTAGCGTATAACACAGGATACATACAAACGACGACATATTATTCTTATGAATAACCTAGAATACAGGCGGATAAACCATTCATTTTACCACCACGACACGAGGGAAAACCAATTCGCAACTGATACAAATTCTAATTATTGGCAAGTTCCTATTATAAATTGTCACTGATCGCTAGCTGCACAACATCATCCTGACTACGCGAGTGTCAACACGTTAAAATAAAACAGTCCTTCATCAAGACATTTCAGTTGTTGATGTTTCCATAAGTGCTCCAGATGTCAAAATAAGTGCTAAGTGATATAATATATTGTGCACTGTATCGTTGTTGATGATTTAATGAATACGCTATCACGATTTAGTTGCTTAATTTAATTAATTACGCATGTATTTAACACAAATGTCTGAACCATTTTAATAACAATCATATCAAGGTATTATATATTTAACTAGCCCCAAAATCCATTATGTTTTCATAATATTACATAATGTAAAACGTATATATATATATATTGCGCATGAACAATCAAAAATGTTTGTATTCTACGTTATCCACGGGCGTCCTTTGAGGAAAGCTACGCCAGCTACCACATAGTTTGTTCAGACGATGACTATTTTGATGCAGTTGAAGACAAGATCCCAATGCAAGACATCGTACCAAAAGCATTTACGTGGCCTACTTGATTGGCTTTTTGGAAAACGGTCAACTTTTGCTTGCAACTACACATTGTTCTGCATCTTCAAAACAAGCTCACATTTTGCAAAAAAGAAATGTCATATTAAAAATAATCTGAACCTGAATCCGTTCTACATACTTCATAACCATGATATCAGCTTGCATTACACGAATTGTTCATTTATTAATTGTTATTTTTAAGTATATCCACGCATATTTAGTATGACAAGGTGGCGGATAACGTAGGATACATTGGACAAAATGGCGAAAATATCATCACTGTTTGACGAGGTGATGCAAAAAACCATAGATAGCTTGGATGATAAAATTGCTTGTTTTATAAAGCTGTACGTATGTACTTTCGCATGAAAGTAATTATTTTCAAATAAAAAAAAAAATATTTTCTCCATTTCTAAACCTGACTGGCGACGTTTTCGTGACTTTCAACCATACGTTACTGTGTATCAATTATGACACAGCGTCGCGTAACATTTTATTGTGCTTGGTAAAATAGGAACCTGTTGTGACTTTTCAAGTATATAACGTCAGAGTCGCTCGCACAACAAGTATCACTAAAAAAGGTTTTGTGCCAAATCTTGACGGAGAGACAGGTTGTCATAAAGCTATTGTGGTTGGTTGTCACGTGGCTTACTTTATGAGAAATACTCATATTTGTGTGAATTTTTGAAAGTCCTTTTGATCGATTTTATAATATGGATGTCTGCCTGGTACATGCCAAGATATGGTGAAATGCACAACGATTCCAACATTTGGGTGTTATTAAAAATACATTAACTATGCTTAAAACGTGAATCTTTCTATCGCATTTGTTTCAGCCACCTAAGCGATGACCCATCAGGCATCATACGTCATTGTGTATTTGTTTATCGTAAATACATTACACGCACAAACACACACACACGCACGCACGCACACACACACACACACACACACACACACACACACACACACACGTAAATTATATAATATATAATAATAGTTGTCAGTGTGCATATCTATATATATCTGTTGAAATACAAAGTCTTCGTCATGCGACATTATTGGTTCCTTCTCTCAACCAATTTATTCCCCACTAGTTACCATCGACCTGAGGTCAGGCATTCGAAGGCGTTGCGTTGCCTCCTAGTCTCCAATTGGTTTTAGTAGATTGACGTTTACAACAACTAAGTAACACACATGCATCTGTGTGTACAAACGCACACACGTCACAAAACAAAGGTACGCACTCGCAGACATCTTTATCATCAAAACACCACGCAGACACACGCCTGTACCTAGTTTGTACCTACACACTCACGTTCCGTGATTGGAACAGGAATAAGAACATGCAGATGTAGGCCCTATTTCACTGGTTTATATTCGTATAAATACATCATTCCAAAGAATGTTTTAAATATTGTTATGAACAACAATTATGGAATTACAGATATAGCACACTGATATACACTGAAACATTGTTCTGTTTTATATTTGTACTACCAATAAAGTGGATTAGCCCAGATAGAGCGAATATTAGACCTACCAGTATGCGCTGAGCATGTACGTGAAAAGCCTCTGCCCTATGGGAAGTGTCATTGTACGTAATTTTAAATTCCAAGTCCAGTTAAATGTTATGGGACAACATAAAACAATAGTTAAACTCGATCATCAACTGATTTACTACTTAGGCTATGCTGTCGAAATTGGCCTAATGTCATTAGTAATGTCTGAAACATGTATTTTACTTACCGTCTACCTCATACTTGTGTTCCCTCGTCGTCTTACCGACTGCGTCTCTCAGTCGTCTGCTAATTCCACGGCGATACGATCCGTGAACCAAATAATACTTCACGCACGGCATATATGTACTCCGTAGTATCGACCTCCATCCACCAAAATGACACGCTTCTCGAGGAACAATTCGTCGATAGCTACAAACGCAGCGACTGCTGGCTCGGCTGTCATCAACAGACAACGTAAGCTTAATTTTGGATCATAATGGGCGCTGACGTTTGCATGCGCAATGTGCGTTTAGACGAATCTTGGCCCGTGCGTGACGTATGCCGTTGACACTACGTCAGAGCGCGCCAGAGCAGATAAAAGCGGTCACAGCGCATGCGCAATATGCATTTAAACGAATCAAGGACTGGTCGAATCTGGGACCACGTCACCGCTCAAAAGTTGCCCAAAATTGAGCATTGAGACCGTCTCATGGTTTATTTTCTGTTGATGTATTTTTAGTTATGTTTTTTTTCTGGTTTGTCATGTATGATTAATTTTAATATTTTTAATTTCATAAGTCTGGGTGGCCTCTCCAGTAATTCCTCAGTAATGTTTCTAACTGTCTACATCCTTTAATTACTTAAATATGTGACTATATGACAATACCAGGATGAAATTTATTAATGAAAAAGTACCGTGTGTTTGAGTATGTGTCCTTTTTAAATGTTGATGTTGCAATTACCTTTGGTGTTCCTGTTAGGTAAGATTGAAAATTTGAGTCTGGTTCTAAATGCTGAAACTGTGAGTTGATTCAGTTACAGACGACTGTATTTGCGAAAGCTTGCTACAAACAGTGGCGCCACACACCGGCGCATGGAAACTGACCGACCGAAAATGTGATAACTCTGACAATCGCTAGAAGGTAGCACTTGACTTTTATTATTCGAACGCGAATTCGGGGTTGCGTTTTGACGTCATGAATAAATTAAACGCACATGGCGGTTTGTTTGTAGGGCAGAAAGCGGCCGCTGCAGCAGGCGCTCACATATAAACAGGGCGGTGTGCCGTTGTCCACACGTTCATACCTGGTGGCCATACTCAAGAAAATGCAATTTTTCACTTGATATAATTTATCAGCAAATGTAGACGGCCTATCAGTGTGGATATTTCCCGTATGCCGGAATACTGGGGCAGATAAGGGTAATTGTGGGGAGTTGGTTGTGTCAACTAGGCAGCTATCCATCGTATGACCCATCGACATCGTATGCATTGGATGGATGCCCAAAGAACACACCAGGACTTGATGCTATCGTTTCTGCACTTTTCTAAATTGGTGTTATTATGTAAAGTATATTTACACCACAACACATCCACATTATAGTGATTTTAGTTTAGTTTATTGTTTTGCTATGCCAATGCAGTCATAATAGTGCTTTGATAAAGTACGTAACTTAATTGTTATAAATATAGGCTTTCATTATTCCCATAACTATTCCCTTTGCCAAAAAACTATTGATTTTCTACAGAATGTTTTATAGGATTTTTGTTCTATAGAAAACAATAGGATATTACCTATAGAAAATATTCTATAGAAAACCATAGGATATTTCGTGTAGTTTTCTATGGAATACTTCCTACAGGGAATATCCTTCAGAACATTTCCTATGGAATTATAAAAAAACAAACTATATATAGGATATTTCCTATAAAGATCTTTAGAAAACTATAGAAAATATTCTACCGAAAACAATAGGATATTTACTGTAGAAAGTATTATGTATGACATACTCATTATACATATGTGCACATGGTGATCTTCATAAATGTTTTTTTTATATCACAGTTGAATTTAAATACAAGAGCACAGGAAATAAACATAAATATACCCAGTCATACTGAATGACAAACACAAACAAAGAAAAGTCTAGTCCCAGTATTTGTGGAATTTGTTTGCACAGTGTCAAGATGTTTTTTTGTGAGCATGGGTGTATCAAGGTTTTACCTGAACATTTTTGGAACATCCCCCTCCCCTGATGCTTTGCCAGTGACTTGATATGCATAATACTTAAATTACAAATGGTTTAAAACTCTGTTGACAGAGTGTTGTATAGAATCGGTAAGCATATATGCCCATATCACATACAACAACAGTAAAGTCAGTTCACTGGTTGCCAGTGGAATTTCGGATGAAATACAACATACAGCTGCATGTCTATCGATGTTTAATTCTTCACATTGTCATGAACCAGAATACGTATCGGACATGTTGATTCATAGACCCATCCATGATTAAAATCACAGAACACTTGTCATGCCCAGGGATTTTGTGACTTTCTCCCTCAGTACAAAAACAGGGCTCTGTGATAATAATAATATTTATTATTTACAAAGCACAATATCCAACATGCTCAAAGCGCTGTACAATAACATATCAAACTACTCATTATGTGTTATAAAATTAAAATACAACTGTAAAAATTCAATAAGTAAAGTCGATGACTAAAAAATATTATTCTGTTACTCTATTTACATGCGAAACACAACAAACACGTGCACACAAATATTAATATCGTCAAAAACAATACATATGTATCAGGCAAGATAAAATATTTAGACCAATGTCTAGAAGTGTTATAGAATATTTAAAATGTCATCAGTAACATGCATGATACACCACATGCATGCATATGATACACCACAGTCTGCACATGTACGCGTGCTGCGTGATACGGTGCGTACGAATCGAGACTTCTGTAACTCTTCGGGGCTTCTGCAGTGTACATACCCCGAGTGTTTATAAAGTATGTGTAAATGCTGCCATAATCTACAGAGGGCCACTTTGACACATCATCTACCCATTCCGTTCTGTCACTGTCAGTGTCAAGCCTCAAAGTCTAGAGTCGAGATGTACGGGTCTGGGACATCGTATCCCGATAATGACAGTTTCTGCCTGATTCTGATTCTGATTCTGATTCTGATAGTTTGTAGTACAAAACCCCTACTGGGGCATCACGCACTAGTGAGGGTGGTTGGTTTCAGGATGGCTGGCTTCATGTTATCTGGAAGTGGAATAAGAGTATGTGTGCTTGGGAATGTGGAATTAGGATGGGGTGGGTGGGGAAAAGTACAATTTAATGTTGGGGGATGACATGGGTGTGGTAGGGATGGGATGTGGAGGGGGTCTGGCGGGGGGGGGGGGGGGGTATGTTGTCTATTAGAGGTGCCTCAAGGGTGCAGTTGTCAGGTTAATATCCTGCAATGCACCCTTGAAGGCGTCAAGACTGTTGTGGGCAAACACGTTAGGTGGAAGTTTGTTCCACTGGGCTATTGTTCGGGGGAAAAAACTGTATTTATAATAGTTGTGAGAGGTGGATATTTGTCTGTATTTGTGTGGGTGGTTGGATCTTGTTTGGCTGTGGCCTTATAGTGATTCAACGACACACTGTCAAGATGGTTTATTTGGTCAGCCAAGTGTGCCATTACTCACGTGTGTCCATCCACAAACAGAACTAATTAATAACAGTCATAGCACCCACAAAACGAACGACTAACAAACATAACCCAGCAAACCCCGGCTTAGCGAGGCTGCTGGTTACGACTTTCTGCCCTACGCGATCTTGCGCATGCGCGACCTACTTCGCTTTGTTGCCAAACACAGCAACCCAGAATACAGATATTTACATCCGTAGACTTGTTATGATAATAGTATAGTCTGCATAAAGTAATCGTGCTATACACACATTTGAGACTATTTTTAACAGGTGATTGTTTTATGTATATCTAATTTTACAGTTATCATGTTGTTGTTATGAAATTAATCCGATTGGCACGCGACTGAGCGATAATATAAGACGTTTTGGTGGAACTAACGTTGCAAGTTACAAATCTCGAGAGGTATAATTCACACAGAAGTAACAACTTGTCTGCATCGTGTGACTTACATTATTAAGCACAAAGAGTTCGTCATTTTCTAAGTAACACATGCAGTGCCAGTGCCAGTGGTACACTTGAATGTGTTAACTTAATCTCACAAGTGCATTATCCACATGGGCCAATGCATAACATCTCACACATCTGGCTACAAGAGTGTGTTTTGAATGTGACAGAATGACAGACTTTGTGAAACAAAGTGTTCAAAGGTAAATCATCTCAAGGCTGATTTTTGCATTCATAGACTGGTTAGAAATCCTTCAAGCCACTTGGAAACAGTGTTTATTGTGTGCTGGCACAAAGATACATGTTTGTCACCATATCACAAATCTAAAAAGCTTTTAATATGGTGCATCGCATGATTTACACCAATGTGCAGATGTACACTGATAGGAGACCATTTATGATGTGGATGCATTCTATTGTTGCATGTGTTTTGTAGGGATACACACATTTGCTCTATGGTAATCTGATTTCTTAACTAATGAGGTTCTT
The DNA here is from genome assembly GCA_964017155.1 of Oasisia sp. SBJ-2009. NCBI lineage: Eukaryota > Metazoa > Annelida > Polychaeta > Sabellida > Siboglinidae > Oasisia > Oasisia sp. SBJ-2009. The sequence continues at coordinate 6,922,798 of OZ024865.1, read as the reverse complement.
TAAGTATGAATTCATATCAGACAACTGAAGTAATTCAGAAAAGATTCAAGTGTGACACTTGCGAACAACATTTCTTAACAAAAGATGACTTATTAATTCATGTACGAACCCACGCAAGGGTAAGACCCTTCAAATGCGACACCTGTGGGACATCCTACTTGAGAAATAGCCATTTGACGGTACACATTCGTATCCATAGTGGTGAGAAGCCATACAAATGTGATACCTGTGGTGCGTACTTCTCTGTAAATAGTAGTTTGAAGAGACATGTCCGCAATCATACTGGAGAGAAACCCTACAAATGTGGTCTATGTGGTGTAGACTTCAAAGCAAGTGGAACTTTGAAGACACATAAACTTAGGCATACTGAGATGAAACCCTACAATTGTAATACATGTGGCGCACAATTCTTCCGAGGTTCTCTCGAGACTTACGTGCGTAGGCATACTGGGGAGAAACCCTATAAATGTGATACCTGTGGTGCACAGTTCTCACAAAGTAGTAGTTTGAAGACACATAAACGTATCCATTCTGGGGAGAAACCTTACACATGCAATTCATGTGATGCACGGTTCTCAAGAAGTGATCATCTGAAGAGACATGTGCGTATTCATACTGGGGAGAAACCATACCAATGTGATACCTGTGGTGCACACTTCTTATCAAAAGGACTTTTGAAGACACATGTTCGTATCCATACTGGGGAGAAACCCTATAAATGTGATACCTGTGGTGCACAGTTCTCACAAAGTAGTAATTTGAAGACTCATACAGGTATCCATTCTGGGGAGAAACCGTACAGATGCAGTACGTGTGATGCACAGTTCTCACAAGGTATTCAACTGAGGAGACATGTTGTGAGCGTCCATACTTGAACTGGCACAGTCCATGTAAACAAACACTGAGGTAACGTAATTTGGAGACATTGAAATCACCCAGAATGCGTGCGTGCGTGTATGGTAAAATGGTATCATAACAGGCATATTTAGGCCCGTGTGGTTGGAATCTGTAGTTTCTCCTAAATGGCTGGAGCAACCGTGTTCACTGTAGTGACCTTGTAGGCTTGTAGTAAATATGAAACCCTTTCGTAAGTTTAAGTTCTGCTACTGAATATTACAGCATTAGCGACCTATGATCTTTTTACGTCAAGTAAACTCTGTATACGTTACTTTGTATCAATTATGATACAGCGTCGTGTAATATTTAGTTGTGCTTGGCAAAATAGGAACCTATTGTGACCTTTCAGATGTATAACGTCAAAGTCGCTCGCACAAGTATCACTTAAACAAATGTTTTGTCCCAAATATTGACGGAGAGACAGGTTGTCACAAAGCTATTGTGGTTGGTTTTCACGGGGCTTACTTTATGAGAAATACTCATATTTGTGTAAATTTTTGAAATTCATTTCGTTCGATTTTATCATATAGATGTCTGTCTGATACATGCCAAGATATGGTGAAATGCACAACGATTCCAACAATTGATTTCCATGTAGAGTGTTATTAAAAATACATTAATTATGCTTAACCTGAATCTTTCTATCGCATTTGTTTCAGCCATCTGAGGGATGGTCCATCAGTCATCATACATCATTGTGTATTTATTTGTCGTAAATACTTTACTTTATATATACACACACATACACACGCACGCACACACGCGCGCGCGCACACACGCACGCACACACGTAAATTATATTATATAATACAATGCCTTCTTCATGCGACATTATTGGTTCCTTCTCTCTATCAACCAATTTATTTCGCAGTAGTTACGATCGACCTGAGGTCAGGCATTCGAAGGCGTTGCAAGTCCTAGTCTCCAGTCTCTATCCAATTGGTTTTAGTAGATTTACGTTTACAACAACCCAGTCACACACCATGTATCTTGTGTACAAACGCACACGTCACAAAACAAAACTACCAAACACCACGCAGACACGCCTGTACCTATTTACCACCTACCCACTCATGTTCTGTGAGTGAAACAAGTATAAGAACAGGCAGATTTAGACCCTATTTTCACTGGTTTATATTCGTATAAGTACATCACTCCAAAGTAGGTCTAAAATATTGTTATGAACAACAATCATGGAAAAATTTACAGATATGACACACTGATATGCTGTGAAAGATTGTTCATTTTTTTTTTGTAGTACCAATAAAGTGGATTGGTAAAAACAGCTTCCAAAATTGTCGGTAGTGAACACACCTCTCTAAGAGCCATTATATAAAGACAGATCCCCCAAAAGAGGTGGCAAACTTATCTCAGATCAAACTCACCCCGCCCATCATCTGTTCGAATTATTACCGTCAGGCAAACGCTATAGATGCATCCGTACGAAAACAAATCGCTTTAGAAATATTTTTTACTCGACTACCGTAGCAGCCTTATCAGGAATGAAATATAGAACGTAGCTGTAAAGATCCTGGAAACTTGGCTCTTTTCACCACTCTGTCGGAATTGTTATTTTTCAGGCGCTGATTGGTGTGGCTGGGCCGTACGCGTGTGGGGTGTGGGTGTACCTATTCTCAGTAACGGATCGGTGGTGCTGAACAACAATCTTCTCTTCTCCTGACATTTTAGCTTAACTTAACAATTGCATAAATATATATATTTTTAAATTGGACGCATTCGATTGTAATTGTAAATATAATTTTAAATGATATTTTAGACCTCTTATAATGTATGTTTACTAAATAAAATTATTTAAAGGAAATTTTATGTATATTTATTAACTAGTTTACACCACAATTATTGTTAAATAGAAAATCTATTATTTTAATTTTGTCTATTTATTTATTATATATATTTATTTTCATTTTAAAGAAAAAGTTATGTACAATGATCTTGTATCTATGTCTTATATTTATTTGCCATATTTCATTTTATTGTATATATAGGAACTATATGAGTCAACGCCAGACTACATTCCAATTCATCATGTAATGCACGTTGAATATGGCAATAAAGCTTTATTACTGTTATTATATATTAAAGGCAAAAACATGCAACTGTTTTGTGGCATACACCTAATAGAGTTAATATAAAGTAACAATTTCCACATATACTCAATTTTGTAACGTCAGCGGTTTACTCAGAATGTGACCTTAAAGTCTAAAATTCTACCGAAATCCACTATGGCCTAGAGGCCGCCATCGTTGATGGGTTAACTTGGCTTGGCCATTCAGCGCTCGGCATTCTATGTCTCTGCTGAAGTCGGTGTCGCGGTCAACGCTATACCAAAGGAGGAGTGCATCAGAGTTATCAATAACTTTGCTCGCCGTTCTGCCTTCAGCAGAACGGTGGACCTTTGGAGCATATTATATAAATGACTGAGAATTCCACACGGATTGAGCTAGAAACATATAGTTTGTGGTTTTAGTTTTTTTAACTTCTCAGCTGTCTATATCTGAAAAATAAAAACAATAGCATTAAATTTGACAAAATGACAAGCATTTTCAGGGGTTACATTTGTTTTGGGACACCTCATTAATTGAATTTTGTTTATGCATTTTTAATAAATTATTAATGTTTACTCATGTGTAATTGATTAAGTCAGTTTAGCATTATAATTTCCTTAGTTCGTTTATTACGTCAGTAACCTAACTTCTTATTTAACGTTTTTGTTTTAACTATTGTATAATAACTTTTAGAGTAACTTATTTATTCGGCATATTTTATACAAGACTGATATTGCTAGCGCCTTTGAGCAGGTTTTTCACCTGTAGTTTTATCCCGGGACATGGCGCGTTAAAACGTCTTCCTAACAAAGAAGACAACAACAATAATTAAGTTAACTTTCGTTTCGGAACTGGTGCGACGTGGCTCGACTATACAGGTTTCAATAAAGATGATAATCATTTGTACATTAACGAAGATTATCGAAAAATTACATTGATGACATAGTTTGCGAAAAGGCCAATACCCATAGTTTGTAGAATAACAGATTCGGGCTCTGTTTTCGATTTTTGCCATATTTGTGTTATCAAATATTTGCCGTATTTGCTACAAATCTCAAAACTGTATTAGTAGAATAAATTTCGATGATTTCCTCATAGTCATAGGTTGCAGTGAACACAGGGAAGGGTTTACTATTCCAAAGTTTTCTGAACACGACCCCTGAGTAAAACAAACGAAGTCAAATTCGATTTGCCCGTGTACGTAACGAATTGTGTCTGTCTCAAATAAAAGTACCTGTCCTGACTGCATTTGGCGTTTACAGTCTTAATCGTTGCTCTAACCCATTACCAAATATGTTATGTCAGCGGGTCAATAGCTGATTAGCCGGTATGAATACGTTCGACCACCATAACGGTTGGGCACCTTGCCAGATACATGACATACATGTTTCACACATACATTCTAAATACAGCACCATTATACCGCTTAACAAAGTAATATATCAGTATACTTGACATTTTACTTGACGTTCTATTGTGTGTCGATCCCCAAAGTCTATCTGCAAATATGTTTACACCTATCAAGTGTCTGCGTCTGGCCACCCTGTACGTGTCCTTGAGTGTAGTCGCCTCGCTGTTTACCTGTGACACGTATATAAGAGGTGACACTAAGTGTTGAATGTGTCCCAATTTGTCACTTACTTAATGAATGATCCTGGCCTGTGTGGTTGTACAGAGGCACACTACACCACATACACACATACACACATACACACATACACACATACACACATACACACATACACACATACACACATACACACATACACACATACACACATACACACATACACACACACACACACACACACACACACACACACACACACACACACACACACACACACTCTCTCTCTCTCTCACACACACACACACACACACACACTATATATATATATATATATATATATATATATATATATATATATATATATATATATATATATATCCAACCAGCACTGACCAGCGTGGAAGGGTAGGCCAACAACACCTGCATGCAAAATACTACAATGCCATGGTCCCCAGTCCCCAGCGGCACCGAAAGAGTTCAAGACCATGGAGGCGGATCTGATCAACGAGGACTACGTGCAGGGAGTGCAAGGTATATCTGGGTCAAACGTAGCCGTCGAAAGAGAGTAAATAGAACAAAGATAGCGACGTACAACGTCAAATCTCTACTAAGAGATGAACACATAAAAGAATTCGAAGAAGAACGTAAGGAAACCGGATTGGTATGGGATGTAATCGGCATCGGAGAAGTGAGAAGACCAGAGGAATGTTTTACTATTTTTTTCAAAGCGCCGACCTACTATACGCTTATCAGGCAAATAACTGCCAAGCAGGAGTATGCTTTCTCATAAATAGGAAATGGAAAGGCCATAAAGTGAGGGTAAAAATCGTCAGCCCCAGCGTAGCAGTTCTGTGCATGACAAAGCGCTACAAACTGAAGATAGTGCAAGTAATTAACAACATCATACTCAGAAGAAGACAAAAGTAGCTTCTACAACGACGTCGATTAGACTTTTGGGAACTATGCCAATATGCGATAGTGATGGGAGACTTCAAGGTGCAAATAGGGAAAGAACAAACCGCACGGAAACGGCAACGGGCAAATTTGGGCTCGAATTAAAAAACGAAAGAAGCGATACCTTGATAGAATGGGCAACATCAAGAAACTACAAAATCAACTTTGGAAGTGACCACAGAATGGTAATGAGCAACATCAAACTGGACGTAGAGGTGGAAAGAAAAATATTGATGATCAAGAGGTCACCAAGAGTAAATGCCACACAAATAAGATCAAACAAGATCGAATTCCAACTCGAATTGAGAAACCGATTCGAGACACTAAGAACTAGACGACATCGACACCATGAGCGAAACCATCACATACATGATCCAACAAAGCGCGTCAAGGTTAGCTAAGGCATTCAACAAGCCACATAAATCGAGGATATCATCACCAACACGATCCCTGATGTCGAAACGACGAGAAATCAAGAGAGGACATCAATAAATACAACGAAGAGATCATAAGAGAAACGATAATGGCAACAAAGAGCCTGAAGAAAGTCCGAAGAACACAGAAGATAGGCCAAGACAGGCTGATCACCGTCATGGTCAAGCAGCGTACAGAAATCCATAATCCAAACTGACCCAAAAGAGGTACCAGAGATATCATCACGGAAGGTGGAAGCAGCATTACGAGATACGAAGAATAGAACAGCAACAAGTAACGACCATATAAACATCGAGACATTGAAAGCAGGAAAAGACACCATCTCAAAGACGCTTGCTAATATGTACACTAAATGCCTATCAGAAAGACGGCCGGCCGGCTACCGGCCGACGCACGAAAAATGAAATCAGCCAGACGTCGTGGGAACATCGGGCCGTCGGCCGGTTTCGTCATTTTCGAACTCACAGAACCGGCCGACCGGCCAGCCGTTGTCCGGCCGATGCCACGATTTTTCGAACACATACAACCGGCGGCCAGCCGGCCGGTTTCATAATTTAAGCGCTATTAACTTAAATTCAAATTAGTTTGATTTTTTGCCGATAGAGGTATTCAATATACTCGCACAGTTGACCTACCTCCAAACGTTCATCATGGCGGACTCAGAGGATGAACTCATGCCGATTTTTGTTGCTGCAAGATGTCTCACGATGCTGTTTCTCTAGTGGGCCAACATCTGGTCGTACAGGGGTCGCGCCTCCTCCCACAATTCACACAGTTATTCCTCACGTCCACTCTGACCAAAATCGTCAAAATGCGATTTGTAGTCGGCACTATCGTCGTCGGCTTTAGCCTGTGTACGCCGCTTTTGATCTGTGTGGGATTTACTGAAACAAGCTGTTTTCGGCAGCACTCGAAAGCATATTCGTACGACTGATTTGGGAAACATGAGGCTTGAAGATAGACGGCGAATATCTTAGTCAACTTCCTTTCGCCGACGACCTAGTCATAGGTGCTAATAAACCACATGAGCTACAACAAATGGTACAGGAATTACCTGGTGAAAGTGAAAATCAGGGTCTGAAGATGAACAAGTCGAAGACAGAGGTGCTGACAAAAATAACGACACACCGATATATGTTAACAACAGAGACCGTTGAAAGCTACATCGACGTGGGACAGAGACACAGCAGCAGAGACAAAGACCAAGACACGGAAATTCAAAAATGAATTACGGCTGGGGGAACGTATTCGCCAAGTACCGCGACATCTTCAAGGGTAACATTGGAACATGCTTGAAGAGACAAGTCTACAACTTCCTTCCAGCAATGCCATACGGCGCGGAAACATGAGAAAAACAAATATTTGGGTAAGGGAAAAGACAAAGGTCACCGACGTGGTTGAACAATTCAGAAGATGGGCGAGGACATGGACGAGGGCAGGGCAGGGCAGGGCAGGGCAGGGCAGGGCAGGGCAGGGCAGGGCAGGGCAGGGCAGGGCAGGGCAGGGCAGGGCAGGGCAGGGCAGGGCAGGGCAGGGCAGGGCAGGGCAGGGCAGGGCAGGGCAGGGCAGGGCAGGGCAGGGCAGGGCAGGGCAGGGCAGGGCAGGGCAGGGCAGGGCAGGGCAGGGCAGGGCAGGGCAGGGCAGGGCAGGGCAGGGCAGGGCAGGGCAGGGCAGGGCAGGGCAGGGCAGGGCAGGGCAGGGCAGGGCAGGGCAGGGCAGGGCAGGGCAGGGCAGGGCAGGGCAGGGCAGGGCAGGGCAGGGCAGGGCAGGGCAGGGCAGGGCAGGGCAGGGCAGGGCAGGGCAGGGCAGGGCAGGGCAGGGCAGGGCAGGGCAGGGCAGGGCAGGGCAGGGCAGGGCAGGGCAGGGCAGGGCAGGGCAGGGCAGGGCAGGGCAGGGCAGGGCAGGGCAGGGCAGGGCAGGGCAGGGCAGGGCAGGGCAGGACAGGGCAGGGCAGGGCAGGACAGCAGCATGCGAGATGACCGATGGACGCTGCGTATCACCACCTGAAAAACATACGAAAGGAAAAGACATAGAAGTAGACCGGCCAGATGGGGAGACGAACTAAACGACTACTAGTAGGTTACCATTTGGCAGAGGAAATCGCATATATATATATATATGTATGATATATGTATATATATATATATATATATATATATATATATATATATATATATATATATATATATATATATATGTATATATATATATATATATATATATATATATATATATATATATATATATATATATATATATATATATATATATATATATGTGTGTGTGTGTGTGTGTGTGTGTGTGTGTGTGTGTGTATGTGTGTGTCCGGCAAAGCACATGCTAGCAGCCGCAGACAAAGATGGAAAGACGTAAGTTAAAAGCATCATATATACCGGGAGAGAAAACAAATATCAACGTTATAAAAAAGACAAACGTCACAAATATGATTGCAAAAGTCAGAAAACAGACGGAAATGGACCTGGGCAGGTTAGGGCACGTCAGTAGAATACGAGACAATCAATAGACATCGCCTATCACCAACACGGCAATGATCTAGAGAAAGATGGGCGTGACGATGGAGTGGGAGAGAGACGAACTAGACTAGTACTGGCAGAGCACCACCTAGCACAGCATAACGCACGAGAGGCAGCATGCTGCGGCCTTCATGAAACCACGGGACAGTACAATGATGATGTTGATTATGTTGACGATGATGGTGATGGTGATGATGATGATGATGATGATGATGATGATGATGATGATGATGACGATGACGATGACGATGACGATGACGGTGACGGTGACGGTGACGGTGACGGCGACGGCGACGGCGACGACGACGACGACGACGACGGCGACGGCGACGGCGACGGCGACGGCGACGGCGACGGCGACGGCGACGGCGACGGCGACGGCGACGGCGACGGCGACGGCGACGGCGACGGCGACGGCGACGGCGACGGCGACGGCGACGGCGACGGCGACGGCGACGGCGACGGCGACGGCGACGGCGACGGCGACGGCGACGGCGACGGCGACGGCGACGGCGACGGCGACGGCGACGGCGACGGCGACGGCGACGGCGACGGCGACGGCGACGGCGACGGCGACGGCGACGGCGACGGCGACGGCGAAGGCGATGGTGGTGATGGTGATGGTGATGCTGATGGTGATGGTGATGATGATTATGATTATGATTATGATTATGATTATGATGATGGTGATGATGATGATGATGATGATGATGATGATGATGATGATGATGATGATGATGATGATGATGATGATGATGATGATGATGATGATGATGATATAGCTGGCATCTGAATTGGTGTATTTTGTTGCACCGTATGTATATGATAAAGCTGCCATGAAGGCTCAAGACTGGATGTGTCTGAAACGAGAATCGTCCACTCAGCTCAGCTCGAAAAACAACCGCGCTTTTATGAGAGAGAAATGTTCCGCCTTGCAGCTTTGTCGGGTATGGATGGACCTATTTTGCAGCAGGTGATTAAACGATATTGGACAGTTGAAAGATGAATCACGCCATGCAAGAACAAGTTCGGCATAATTAGACCTTGGATAGTTTTCAGACAATCAATCTCCCCTTTGTTTTCTGCGGGCACTACTATGCATATTTGTTTTTATTCGTAAAACTTAGTAATATGCTTAGTTTGTATGCGAATATATGCAGCACGATCGCCTTGTATAGACAACCGGTTGCACAACTTTTAACTACAGTAATTACTTTGTTATTTATTTATGCTCAATACACATAATTTGTGAGCAACGTCAAAAGGTATTTTATGGTTTAAATAGTAAACCACCCTGGCTCACAAAGAGATAACTGAACACAATTTGGCACACCAAGTAACACGTTTGTCGAACGCTGGTCTACATAATGTAAACGTGTAGGCATACACGTATACAAGTGTTCGCTGGATTTCCTGGATTGACAAGGGCGGCCGAATAATACTTAATATGTTCATAGACACTACACTTACCTCTAATCACAAGATATGTTTGGCTTCCGTCATACCCGTACTTAACATCGGATGCATATTGAAATGTATCGATACTTGAAGCTTTGCATCGTCAAAATTACGTGATATTTTATGTAAGGATCATTTACATCAAAGGTTGTTTGGTTACGTCACTAGCATGTCGACCACGAATAATTTCCCAACGTAACAACCATCGCGTCGCGAACCCTTTTTACGTAATCGAATAACATAACATAATAATATTACATAACACAATATGGTATAGATTTTCGCCATTGCATTTTCCAGACCCAATATACTAACATCACAAAGACATCAGTATCATCACTGAGGATTCTGATTACATTCTTACCAAATTCTGCAGCTTGTAGCATGTATACTATCATAGTGACATCAGCATCATCATGAGTGAATACACCATCATCACGACTGTCCATTGTTACATTAGGACCGAGGTTGAATAAGGACAGCACCCGTGAGAGTTCCCGCTTGTTGCGGTTGTTCGTGAGAATGGCATCCCGATTGGGTAGTGGACTGTTGGCAGTCAGGTTGTAATCTGTGGAACCCTCACCAGCACGTCGCATTCTTTCGTGATCTTTAGCTGACAGATCGTCGTACTTATCGAATACTAGGACCTGCTCTGTACCAGCACAGCAACAGGTGAAGTTGATATTTTCACTAAGGCAGAAGCGTCTCCGCCTTGTGGCCAAACAATGTGATGAAGCATCTGTTGCATATGCACTATAACAATGGTAAATTTCCAGAATAATTATGGAAATTCATAATGGTAGAGTGGTATTATCGGTCAATGTCAATTAATGCAGTTGGCATTCTTTTTCAATTGCATAGTTTAATTTTAAT